>ML250580.1:44643-148341 GCA_005239495.1 Nicotiana undulata
CTCTTTTTCCCCCCCCCCCCCCACACACACACACACACCCACACAAAAAAAGGGGAAAGAGAAAAAAAAAGAAAAAAGAAAAGAAAAGCACATACTCATGCATGAACTAAATGTGCTTTCTTCTCTACTTACCCCCCTATGATTGGTCTCATGTCACCACTGAATTACTTAAAACCCTCTCCTGTCTCTTTGTAATTCTGAAATGTACCGTCTTCCGTATCCCTTGGATCGGGGATTCCAATACCCATCATGTCCTTTTTCTGTCAGCTTTTTCACATGTTTTTTTTTTGTTTCCTATACCGTGTTCCTGGTAGGTATCCGTATTCATATTTTATTAAATTTAAATTCGCACGAAACAATCTCATATTTAGGATAAAATGCTCTCTAATAAAAGTGATTTTATATTTAAAATCTCTAATTAAGGATAAAGATTATTTATCACTCCGTCACAATCCTTATTCGTTGCTTTTCATACGTTACTTTCTAAGTCGCTTAATTTCCCATTTTTGCCTAAAATTTACTCATAAAAATACATAATAGGCCTATGAGCAATATTTTAAAGTTGAAAAAATATTTGAAGATTCGTAAATAAAACTTATTTTTACATTTGAAATATTGCTTAGATCAGTTATTTAAAGTTCAATATTCGCAAATTCTGATAGTCAAACCACCTATTGCAAACACTAAGGTTTACAGTGAAATACAATTAATATGAAGATGGAAACTATTTGGTTAAAGCCGGTAGAAAAGTTCATTTAAATTCTCTTTAATTGTCTTAATTTTAATATTTCACTTGTATTTCAAGTACAGATGACCAGACTTACAAATTCTAATAATTGAGTTTAAATTATATACTATAAAAAATTTGTACACTATCAATACAATTTAATATGTTACAGCAGATTACTTACTCCTCCGTCTCTGTTTAAATGACATACTTTCTTTATTAGTCTATTTAAAAAAGAATAACATATTTTTATATGTAGAAGTAATTTAACTTTAAATGTTTTATTTTACTCATTTTACCTTAATAAGAAGCTTTTAGAGTTACACAAATGCATGACTCCATTAAGCTTTTACATCTTAAGCTTTTAGGATCACGTGTTTCAAAAGTCATTCTTTTTTTATTCGTGTTAAATCAAACTATACTTCTAAATTGAAACAACAGGAGTACTATTTATAATAAAATATAAATTATTAATATTTATTAAATAAAATTACCAATAATTACCTTTTAAGTTGCATGAGAAAAACTCTTTTGCATAAACCTTACTCGTTTTGAAAAGTACTGCACGTGAAGTCATCGGCCAACTACGTATGTCCAAATGGGCTCTCATTCCAATTTCCATTAGGAAACAACCCCATTACAGTCCAACTTCGCCACTCCATTTAACGGTCCATTTGCGCTACTCCATTTCAGCTTCTTTTTATACATCTTTCACTATTATTTTAAGCTTATTTTCTGCAAAAATGAGATCTATCAATCTTGTCGATTCATGGGCTGCTCAAGTTTGTTCAGTTTTCAATCAAACCAATAAAACTTCCACTGGATTCATGAAAATTCCAGTGAAAAACCCAAGTTTTTTGACACAGAAAAGACCATTTTCTGCTCTAAGTGTGTCAGCTATTGCTACCAAAGAAGATGAGAAAGTTAAAGAAGTTGAAACACAAAAGGAGCAATTCAATTTCAAAACTTACGTAGCTGAAAAGGCTATTTCTGTAAATAAAGCTTTAGATGAGGCTGTTATAGTAAAAGACCCACCTGTGATCCACGAAGCAATGCGCTATTCACTTCTCGCCGGCGGCAAGAGAGTCAGACCGATGCTCTGCCTCGCCGCCTGCGAGCTCGTCGGCGGCGACCAATCCAACGCTATGCCGGCCGCTTGCGCTGTTGAGATGATCCACACTATGTCCCTCATTCACGACGATTTACCTTGTATGGATAACGACGATCTCCGCCGTGGAAAGCCGACGAACCACAAAGTCTACGGTGAGGACGTGGCGGTCCTCGCCGGAGACTCGCTCCTCGCTTTCGCCTTCGAGTACATCGCCACCGCTACCGCCGGAGTTTCACCGTCGAGGATCGTCGCCGCCATCGGCGAACTGGCGAAATCCATCGGAACGGAGGGGTTAGTAGCTGGACAAGTAGCGGATATAGCTTGTACTGGTAACCCTAATGTTGGACTCGACACACTCGAATTCATTCACATACACAAAACGGCGGCGCTTCTAGAAGCTTCCGTAGTTCTCGGAGCAATCCTCGGAGGCGGAACAGAGGACCAAGTGGAGAAATTGAGAAGATTCGCGAGATGTATTGGATTATTGTTTCAAGTAGTGGATGATATACTCGACGTTACAAAGTCGTCGGAGGAGCTCGGAAAAACCGCCGGAAAAGATTTGGTAGTGGATAAAACGACGTATCCAAAACTGCTGGGATTGGAAAAGGCTAAGGAATTTGCGGCGGAGCTCAACCGAGATGCTAAACAACAGCTGGCGGATTTTGATCCACACAAAGCTGCTCCGTTGATTGCCTTGGCAGATTACATTGCTTATCGTGAAAATTAGGAAATTAAATTTTACGTATATTTTTCTTCGAGTTATACGGTGTAATGCGCGAATCAATTGAATCAGAGCGTTTCCGTTAATTAACTGTAGCTTCTTCATTTTCACCCTGTGGTTTGAATCAACATGTGAAAGTGAAGGTGATGTATTATTGGACTAATTTCTATCCTAAGAAGTTGGAATGGCTCATTTTGACACCATATTTTTTTATTTTTTTTATTATATTCTTTATGTTAAGTTCATATTTGTGAAAATTTGTACCACTAAATAATATATGACCCTTGGTAGTAGGGTGTGGATATCGAATATTAGGGTTGTAGGTTAGATAGTAGTTGAGCGCATTTTCTTTCCAAACATGTATCTCATTCCCTAGCTGTAGTACTAGTATTATCCTCGTGTTCCCTATTTTTAGATCGATTTTATTACTTGATGTTCATTTGCTTCGTTTTTATTTTTTCCTACCTCTTGTTAGCATTTCGTTTTCCGTAATTTTTTGTCATAACTGCTGTGAACTTGCTTTATTGAGCTGGGGGTCTTCCAGAAACAACCTCATTATGTACATACTACCCTCTCTAGATCACACTTGTGAGAATATGTTGAGTATATCATTATTATCATCGTTGCCATTAAATACTTCTTCGTACTGGATATTTATGCAAAATTCTTAGCCTTTAAAAAGAAAGGTGAGAATTCATATAACATAACCATAAATGTGGGTATGAAAACATATACTATTTTGTATTCATGGAAGTTTTGATCAATATTGTTGAGACCTCTAAGCCCCACCTATCAACTAGACTACAATTAGTAGAGTAGTTAGTATTATACTACACGATAGTTAGTAGTTGAGTTAGTTATGACCGACACTTATATAAATAGTAGCTTAGATACTCAGACCAATGCAACAATGATGATTTCTGTTTTGTGCATCACTATGCAATAACTGCTTTCTTCTTCATTCTCTCATTTCATCTCCTCTCATCGCCATAGCTGAAGCTTCGTGACATGGTATTAGAGCTCGGTTAAACAAGTGTTAGAGCTCAGTTGTGACGGATTTGTTAAGACTCTTTTGTATTACCTAAGTAAAATTGAGCCAATTCTCAATCTGAATCTCACTCCTCGCAAGCTAGGTTTTGGAGATTTGTTCGATTGAGCCACGATTGACTGTCAATAGCTGCACTTCTCTTCAATGTCAGAATTCTTAGAGTTTTTACTTCAAATTCTGCAACAATGTCGGTCAATGAAGAAGTTGTTAGATAATCAGTTCAGCACTCAGACCTTCACACAATCAGTTGATCAATTCGATCATCATCATCCTCTATACATTAACACATCCGATACACAAGGTTCTGTTCTCATCTCTATTCAGCTACAAGGTTATGAAAATTACTCTATTTGGAGTAGATCTTTGAAAATCGTGTTGCATGGTAAAAATAAATTAGGCTTTGTCTTATGTACATGCAAAAAAAAGTAACTATGATGTTAGTCTTCATGAACTATGGGATAGGTGCAATGCAATAGTGTTAGCATGGATTATGAATATAGTGGCGCCAAACTTGATTAGTACTGGCATCTATGCCTCCGATGCCTATACTATTTGGGAAGACCTAAGGGAACGATTTGACAAAGTAAATGCATCTAGAGCAGCTTATCTATATAAGGAAATTGTTACCTTAAATCAAGGAGTATCTTCTGTATCAGTGTATTTGTCTCGACTAAGAGAACTCTAGGGTGAGTATGAAACACTCACTCCTCCACGTACATGTGGTTGTCCTGAGTCAAAGAAGCATGTAGAACACTATCAGCTTCAAAAGCTTTGTCAATTTCTCACAGGTCTCAATGACTCTTATGAGAATGCCAAAAATCAGGTGCTAATGATTCGACCATTACCTAAACTAAACCAAGCCTATGCCATGATAATCAATGTAAAAAGTCAAAGGATCGCTGGAAAAAAGTGTGTATGGATCTAATGATAACAATGAAGTTGCTGCTATGATGAGTAATAAAGCTCAGAATGGTGGTCACAATGAAGGATCTAACAACTCTGGAGGTTATAACAACACTGGCTACTCTGGAGGTTACAAACGTAAGAATTTCTTCAACAAATCAACAATTCAGTGTGACTACTGTAAGTGTAAAGGCCATATAAAGGAAAAATGTTTCAAGTTCCATGGATATCCTAGTGAATCCAAGAACAAGAGAAGAAGAGGAGGTTTTAATGCTCGAGCAAACAATGTGAACAACAATATGAATCATATTGAGAATAACTATGAGAATCTGCCCTCAGAAACACAAGGCAAAAGCTGAATTGTGTTGCTCCAGCTCAGTTCTTTACTCCAAAGCAATACCAGCAAATTCTGCAGATGATGAACAAGGGAAAATATATTGAACTTGTTGCTAATCAGCTACTACAGGGACAACATGTATACTACATGCTTTTATGTCTACTTTGGTGGATCATAATTGGATAGTAGGCACATGAGCATCTAATCACATGGTGCATAGTTTAAATCTATTGTACTCCTACGAGGAAGTATATATAAGTGAAGGATAAAAATAAATTGCCAACCGGTGAACAAGCTTCTATTACACACACTGGAATATGTTCTTTCTTCAGAAATAAGAAAATCCAGAATATACTTCACATTCCAGATTTCAAGTATAACTTACTCTCAGTGTCTAAAATCACAAAAGAGTTAAGGTGTTTGGTGGCATTTTTTCCTGACTTTTGTGTCTTTCAGGAACTCTTCAGTGGAAAGGTATTGAGTATTGGTAGAGAAGAACTTGGACTCTACATCCTCAAGGCTGCAGACAGACAAACACCTGAACATCATATATCCCCAAGTGTAAATACCATTGTTAGCACAAATAAAAATGTTAGCCTGAATAATACAAGTCCATGTAATGATTTTTCTTTGTGGTATAGAAGGCTAGGACATGCTCCTCTAAAGGTACAACAGAAACTAATAATCTTCATGAGTTGCATCTAACTGATCATCAGCATTGTACTGTATGTCTTATTACAAAGCTATCAAGTCTAACTTTTCCTCTTAGAAAACCACATGGGGTCTTTTGAGCCACGTTTTTTTCCAATTTGGTTTCACTCAGAAAGTGAAACTACTGTTCGTGCACCTTGACTGTATCTGTATGTACAAAGAAGTAAATGGTTGAAATGAAGATATGAATCACTTAATAAAACGAGGACATGGCTTTAGATACAAAACTGAAATTTTAAGGAGTTAAGCACATGTTAAACTTAGGTAATCCAATGTTAGATAAACATAATCCTAAGAGGATTGATTGTCAAGCTGGCACTTGAATACCCTGATTAGTCTTGAAACAAAAAAAGATGATAACGCCGTTGCCGGGGATCGAACCCGGGTCACCCGCGTGACAGGCGGGAATACTTACCACTATACTACAACGACCTTGATGCTTACTATTATGTTCCATGCAAAAATTACATGATTCAGTACCAAGTATAGTACGTATCACTTGGTTGAGAATTACAAAAGTCATAGTAGAACTTATGAATGAAAGCTTTTGCCGAAATACACAAATTATATGAATCTCCACAGTTTTCGTTTTCGGTATTACTATTAGATTATGGTCTTGCTACAGTAGGCATTTGAAACTAGTACATACATGATAAAATATTTTATAAATATTTTCTTATTACTTTAGGATAACTTTTTAATATATACTAGTGACTTTAGGAGTGAATGCTTTTATATTTATTGAATGATTTTTAACATATTTAACTTATATTAAAAGAATTAAGTACTTTTAAACTTTATTTGCATATTTTACTTAAATAAAATGAAAAGATTTAATTATTGCCTGCAATAACAAATTTCTAAGATTATTTATTTACTTATAATATTAACTATTAAATAAATCTATTCATGTCCTTATTCATGGTGGTGGTGGGGACGCTAGCACTATGTGGACGGCGATGACGTACGTATAAGGGAGGCAACAAGAGAGGTGTTGGGAGTTTTGAAAGGTTACTCTGGCGGGCACTGAGGCGACATGTGGTGGAATGACGTAGTCCAAGGTAAAGCGGAAGCCAAGAAAGCGGCTTACATTAAGTTAGTAGAGAGCGCCGACGAGGATCAGAGAAGAGTGAAAGAGAGAAAGATATAAGGAGGCTAGGAAGGAGGCGAAATTAGCGGTCACAGAGGCTAAGATTGTTGCATTTGGTCGGCTGGATGAGGAACTTGGGGGCAAAGGTGGGGACAAGAAGTTATTTCGGTTGGCCAAAGCGACAGAGAAGAAGGCTCGCGACCTGGATCAAGTGAGGTGCACCAAAGACGAGGATGGCCGAGTATTGATGGAAGAGGCCCAGATTAGGAAAAGATGACAGTCGTACTTTCATAAAATTCTTAATGAAGAGGGGGATGAAAACATTGTGTTAGGGCAATTGGTGCACTCCGACAGTCACCGCGACTTTAGGTATTGTAAGCGCATTAAGGTTGAGGAGGTCGTGGGTGCGGTGGGTAAGATGAGTCGGGGCAAAGCGACCGGACCATACGAGATTCCAGTAGAGTTTTGGAGATTTGCGGGTAGAGCAGGCTTGGAGTGGCTGACTAGGTTGTTTAATGTTATCTTCAGGACGAAGAGGATGCCTGATGAGTGGCGGTGGAGTACAATGGTTCCGGTATACAAGAACAAAAGGGATATCCAGAATTGTAACAACTATAAGGGTATCAAGTTACTAAGTCATACCATGAAAGTTTGGGTGAGGGTGGTGGAAGGGAGGATAAGGAGGACGGTGTTTATTTCGAAAAACCAGTTAGGGTTCATGCCGGGTCGTTCTACTACGGAAGCTATCCACCTTATCAGGAGGTTGGTGGAACAATACAAGGATAGGGAGAGGGATTTGCATATGGTGTTTATTGAACTAGAGAAGGCGTATGACAAGGTCCCTAGGGGCGTCCTTTGGAGGTGTCTGGAGGTGAAAAGTGTGTTGGTGGCTTACATTAGGGTGATAAAGGATATGTATGATGGAGCTATGACTCGGGTTAGGACGGTGGGAGGTGACTCAGAGCCTTTTCCGGTGGTTATGGGGTTACACCAAGGATCTGCGCTCAGCCCGTTCTTATTTGCTTTGGCGATGGACACACTGACACACTATATCCAAAGAGAGGTGTCATGGTGTATGTTGTTCGCTGATATATCCAAGGAGAGGTGCCATGGTGTATGTTGTTCGCTGATGATATAGTTCTGATTGATGAGAGGCGAGGCAGCGTTAATGGGAGATTGGAGGTACGGAGGCAGACCTTGGAGTCTAAAGGTTTCAAGTTGAGTAGGACTAAGACGGAATATGTGGAAATGTAAGTTCAACGACGTGACGGGGAAAGCGGATGTGGAAGTCAAGCTTGACTCACAGGTCATCCTCAAGAGAGAAAGTTTTAAGTACTTAGGGTCAATTATCCAGGGAGATGGGGAGATCGGCGAGGATGTTACGCACCGTATTGGGGTGAGGTGGATGAAATGGAGGTTAGCATCTGGAGTCCTGTGTGACAAGAATGTGCCACCGAAACTCAAAGGTAAGTTCTATAAAACGGTAATTAATTAGACCGACCATGTTGTATGGGGCTGAGTGTTGGCCAGTCAAGAATTCACATATCCAGAAGATGAAAGTAGGAAAAATGATGATGTTGAGATTGATGTGTGGGCACACTAGGCTGGATAAGATTAGGAATTAAGATATTCGGGATAGGGTGGGCGTGGCTCCGGTAGACGATAAGATGCGGGAAGCGCGACTTAGATGGTTCAGACACGTGCAGAGGAGATGCCTAGATGCCCCGGTTAGGAGGTGTGAGCGGTTGGCTTTGGCATGTACGAGAAGAGGTAGAGGGCGACCTAAAAAGTATTGGGGCGAGGTGATCAGATAGGACATGACGCGACTCCTGATTTTCGAGGACATGGCTCTTGATAGGAAGGTGTGGAGGTCGAGCATTAGGATTGTATGTTAAAGGGTAGTCGAGCGGTTTTCCTCTTTGTCCCGGTTTTCCTCTTTGTACCGACGAGTATGATAGTGTTTTGTCTAGCACTGCTAGCGAATATTATTTTTCGGTTTTGTAGTCACAAATCTATTGTCTCTGAGCCGAGAGTCTTCTGGAAACAGCCTCTCTACCCCCTCTGGGGTAGGAATAAGGTTTGCGTACACTCTACCCTCCCCAAACCCCACTGGTGGAATTTTACTGGGTTGTTGTTGTTGTTATATTCGTGTCCTTATTCGTAATTTGATACTTAAAAGCACTTTCTGAAAAGCTTGGTCAAACACAAATTATTGCTCAAACGTGCTCTTCAGCGTGATTAGTCAAACACAAAATGCTTCTCACCAAAAGTACGTTTTTCAAAAACACTTCTCAAAATAAGTTGATTTCTCCGGCTTGGCCAAACAGGCTATTAGTTTTGCATGTAAACAAACATTGCATCAACTCCTTGGAATTGGCATGCGAGCAAACAACAATCAACTCGTAAGCCATTTTAAGGTTCAAATCCCACGGGGATAAGCCATAAAGATTTTCCTTAAATCCCATAATCTCAGTGTAGATCGCCTGCCTTAGACCGGACTGCGGAGGAGGAAAAAATACAGAAATTGATGAAAAAATGATAATATCTTACAAATGTTTACCACTGTGAAAACTGAAGGCCACTACAATGAAGGGGGGAAAATGATTCGCTACATTCCGCTAAATATCAACCACTTGTCTGAAGACGGCTAACTCATCGAAAAATACAGAGCCAGACACTAGAACTTAGCAACTCTGGCTTCTATTACAAAGGCTCAACTATGAATAACCTTCAATCTTGAAAACTTACTTTTCCAGTAGAAATTGAAAACATGGCAATTTTTCCGCTTCTAGGCTACCAAGGAGCATTCAACAACTCGGAGAAGTTTGACTTGAATGTATGTACTCCGTGGAGAACGCGAGTTGAATTTTTATAGCAAACAACCATCCGTTGTGAGCATATAATGCAAGCTATCCAGCATTCCTACTGTTTTGTCATTGGCTGTTTCAACAAGATCTCTGCATTTTGGGGTACCAAACAGTTAAAGAGTACAGTTAGAATAACCTGCTTCTGGAGGAGAAAGTTTCAAGTGAAATTAATCTCAAACAAGATTATGAAACATTAGACGAGCAGATGAAAGTTATCTTTACTTATTTTTACTCATAAGTAAACTGCCAAACTAAATTCAGAAAACAACAAAGCAAGCCCAACTATAAAAACAGAAAGAAGGAAAAAATATTAAAAACCTTCCCAGTCAAATTGAAAGAGAAAAAGTAGTTGGTACACTGAATTTAAAATTTACCAATGGCGTACGCACTCAAGCCACCTGGAACTTCCTTGAAGTCTATAAATCTCTACTTTTAAGCAATCACCAATCATAAACTGTCCGAATGCATTGATCTGTTGCACAGTTCATGAACCCTATATAAGCAAATAATACACGAAGAAGCTTCATCTAACAAGTAAAAGTATTGCTCAGGAGAAAAGTGATTAGGTAGTAAAAGCATAACTTTCATGCCACTTAAATCTTCTACAGGAAGCTAGACAGGAAGGACAAAACCATATATAAAGGATACCTTCAGGACACCATATCACTGGACTGAAACTTCGGAATAAGAGGTGTTTCTATCCGGATGCATTATTTTCTGTTTCCTTACTAACAAAATATCTTGAATCCTGAAAATGAAGAGGTTCATTCCCCCAAGAAGTCCAGCCAGCTATCATTTCTCTAGCAAATAGTTCAATGCAACTAGCAGGCCCAGAACCCGGCACATAATCCAGAAGCAGCTCTAATTCATGTGGGCAATGGTAGGAGGAAAATTATCAGAAATTATCAGACAGCAAATCCAGCAATACGAAAATATCAATAATATTCTTCCCTCCCCGCACCTCTTCTCCTAACAAGAACATGAAGAAAAGAAAGGCACAAAGAGAAACTAAATTATTCAAAAGGAAAAAGGAAAATTCAAATGAGAACCCAAAAAGGTTACCTCCAATGAGGGGTTTCCTTGAATAATCACCAGGAACACTGACGAATACTCGATTATCTGGTATAGGATTCAGTCTTGTTATATTGTCAGAATCCGTCTCCTGCAAGAACACGCGAAAGTGAAGAAAAGAGTTGCTTTAACAAAGGCACCTCTAAGGCATAGGAATAGCTAACCTTTCCATCACAGTATCCTAGAAGAAGGCATTCATATGGCCGATGATGAAAGAGGTCCAATTCACCAGTCATCATCCCATTTGCCTTAACCTGTAACAAATATCAACTAAGATACCTTAGCACATATCTTCAGTCAATATACATTGTTCAGGCTCCTCTCTCTGGGGGTAGTAGATATCTTAAGGGTCTACAAAACAGCTGTGTAAGAAATGATACCTTCAACCAGTAAAAGCTAGCTGCATATTTTACTCCCCATTTGGGAAATAAATCATTCTCCACAAAACCTCGCAACTTTTCTCTGTTAGTAACCCACAATGCAACAAGTGCTCCATAGGTATGACAAAGTTGCTTGACGGGGAGAGATAAGAAGTATCGGTTAGGCAAAGTTGGGTACCTGCAACCACATGGAATTGCATATTGAATTGAAGCAATCTACAACACAGACGTTTACTTCTAATAGTTTGAGCTTCTATCATACAAAGCTGATATAAATTGACCCGTTCTAATCACTTGCAGGAAATTCAAACTTATAATATCTGTTTCATTCAACTACCATCCGATGTCTACCACACTCCACCTCACCCCAAAATTTAAAGAGAATTTTCCCTGAGGGTTGTGTATAGGATATGCGTTGTTTCTACAACTGACATTCTTCAAGAAAAAACTTTGCAGAGAGTGCAATCCTCGAAAATAAACGCAAGGCAAGACTAGCAAATAATCTAGAAGCAAGAGAGATAATCTCCGGAAGGATTAACACACACCTCAGTTTCTGATGAGCGCTGCCATTTTCCCAAGGGGGATCTATGACTATGAGATTGAAGCCACAATCAGAATTAGCTGAAAGAAGAAAACACCACTCGGACTTTAAGCAGCAGCTCCAGAATTCTAACTTATGCAATAACCATGAAAACTAGTACTCCATGGAGTAATATATATGGCAAGAAATGAGGATTTCTGCCTTTAAGTTGGCTACTTCCCAAGACATTGTAGGTCCATACAAATGGAATTTAATAAGCATTAGCTCTGGACAGTACGTCCACCCTCAAACACAAGAAGAAAGGATCTTGGCTCATTACCTGGGATTAAGTTCTCAATCTGCCGCAAATCAGACTTCAAGGCAACAAGAACAATAAAGGCAAAAAGTCAGATTTGTAAACAAAGCAGATAAACTAGATTCAAAGAAACAAAAACCATTAGAAAAAAATATCGAAAGCCATTAGTAAAACCCAAATGATTCTGGATTAGAAATTCTCATGAAGGAAAAAGAAAGGGCTTTCTTAGAAACAACTAAAGAAGCATCTGCTATGTATCATACCATATAGAAACAACTCCTTTTGGGAATAATAAACTTGTGATTAAAAAGCTCAGCCTCTATATCACAGGTTCCCTCGTTGGCGACTAGATTATTAAATACAGGGGTCACTCTTTGCTCAATACTCTGAACAAGTGTTGAACCTGGAAACCACGCAAGACAACTAGAATACATAAGCATGCTAGGACTGCAAGAAATATGCTAACAAATTACTAAAACAATTTGTATCGAAATGCATAAAGGGAGAGCCTTGGCACAAAAATAGAGTTGCTCCATGACCAGTAGGTCAGGGTATCAAGGCAAAAGCGAAAGCTGACAATATCCGCCCACCCTTAAGCCCTTTTGTATTGAAAAAAACCTCTTGTAACTAAAGCAAACCTCCATTGTGGAAAGTCTTATCATCTTGATGATAATTGAGAGCAATCTCATACAATGGAGCTTGCCAAACACTTCCGAGCTCCATAAACGAAAGTTCACTACTTTCCTCCTCTGACAAATCCTTACATTCCCCCACAGCACATCCATCATTCCTCAAATTCCTCAAAACTTTCAAAAGATCAGTAGCTTCTAGCAGCGCTTTATGTGCTTTCAACAATAACGGCTTCACCTCCTTCAACATAAATAAAATAAACAAAATTTACTGCTCACACTTAATGCACTGAAAATAAGCAGCTGCATATTATATATACAAGTTAAATTTTTTGAAAATGTAAAAATGTTAATGGTACCTGATGACGACGATCAGCGAGTTGTTCGCGTTCGTTGAGCGATTGAGGCTTCTTCTTCTGCTTACGTTTTCGTTTTCTAGAATCTTCGGAAGCTTTTGGAACTTGTGTTGAGTTCGAGGAATCGAAGAAGCGAGAGTAGTACGTAGAAGGAGAAACCCTAAACCGGGTGTAAGAACGGTTGAGAATTTGAACCGGGTCGATAAAGAAGGCATTTGAGGTTAACTGATAAATGCCGGATTCTGAAAACAATTGCAATTGATTGTTTTCCATCTTCAGATTTTGGGAATTTTTTTTGGTTTTCGGTTTCGGAAGTGACGGTGGCTGGTTTGTTCATCGGGAATTCGGGCTAATGCCGGCGGGAAGCGGGAAAGTTTTATTTGCATTATGGTCCCCGTTTTAATTAATTCAATCATTTCACCTTTTAATTAATTTATTTATTTTTAAAAACTTTTTAAACCATACATGTCAAATTAGATCCATCGTAGTCACTCATGCTCTTTCTTTGACTTTACTATGTATTTTGCAAGGAGGTCATTTGGGGAAAAAATACATACTTATTCGCACATGCTATTATCACTAACCCAATAAAATTATTTTAATAATCATAAATTAAACAAAAAATATTTAAATATTTATATCTTTTCTCGTCCTTTCTACCTTTCTTGTTTCACGAGGTCAAGGTGGAAAGGACAAATTGGGTGAAGGAATAAGGTATTGTCGAAGAAGATTAGGTCTAAGTATTTGGTTAGCACAATTGGTCAATGAACCTTTATTTTTTGGAAGTTCAAAGTCCATTCCATTCATCAACAACATTGTACATAGCAAAAGGTTCACATTTCACTTAATGACAACTTTTCCTTCTTTACTACTTTTGTCTTTTGAGGTCAGCAACACCAAACTATAGTTAGAGAAGAATTTATAATTTAAATTTAATTATATTTCATCTAATTTAATGAGTTCAAAATTTATTATTTGTACATATTTAATAATTTATGGACAAAAATACAGAATATAAACGAAAACTATAAGCTCAGTTGAACTCATAACTTCTACGATGAATATGCCTCTCACCATAATTATATTGTTTTTTGATGATTTGGAATCCTTTATGTTTCCATCAAAGTACATTAATTATAGAAGAATACAAATTTATGTAGGGACAAATAGATAATAGGAAAGGCATAAATAGCATAGAGATTATGTTATGATTTATGACAAAGTGAGCTTGAAAGGGGGGATAGGTACAATACATGGTCAATTCAAAACAACTGTCCAACTTAAGAAATTGAAACTTTCACTTATAATAAATCACCAACTTCTTGGAATTTCCTTTTAGGTTAATTGGTGTCAAGAAGCAATGAATTTCCTATAATTTATTCATTGATGACATAGAGCAATTAATAACTATTTTGGGACACAAGTGATTTCATTGGTTGTGTTGTGTCATCACTCTAATATGACTCACTTGTTCTTGATTGTGTGAAGAAATGTCTTCCTATCCCCACTCACACCCCCACCACCCACCCCTTTTTACTTTGAAAGAACTATTGACACCGTTAGTTATTGTCTTAGCAGCTTATTAATTAAAGAATAAAGAAGGAAAAAAGGTAAGTATTGTTTAAAGGATATATATATAAGTTTGTAAGTATTATTTTGGATGTTGTATAGTTTGTTTGGCTAAATTTTTAAAATCAACTTATTTTGATAAGTGCTACTTTTCAAAAAATAAATTAGGTGATAAACGATTTATGTTTGGCCAATTAATTTGAAAAGCACTTTTGAACAATAATTGGTATTTGACGACGCTTTTAAAAACTGCTTTTAAGGACGCATTTGACCACAGATATTGCCAAAATAAATTTGGGTTTATTTGGCAAACACATGTTTGGCCATAGATTTTATTCCCTACATTTTGCCAAAATCCCAAATCCCAAAACCATCTCAATAGCTGATTTTGGGCCAAAATATTACTATTACATTTTTAAAAATTACCTCAGACTTTTGTATTTTATAAAAGAGCCCACCATTTATTATTTTGCAACGACGTTGCTTCGTCCTCTCGATCATGTGATAGTGTATCATGTAGTTAATTACAAAAATGATAATTTTGTACCAAACTTATTTATATTCAGGACTATGGTTTGAGATAATATAATGAATGTTGTTGATAATGGTACTGTTGGATATTTGTGATAATTTTTTGAACTTGTGGGTATAAGACATGTTTCTTGTTTTTCAAAATAATTTTGGGAAATATATTTTGAAAACGGATGTCCAAACACATGTTCATCTTCAAACCAAACTTCACCCAAATCAGAGAGAAACTATTTTTTTATACTTCTCAAAAAATGCTTATGATTTTCCTCAAAAGCACTTTTTTCTTTCTAAAAGTTTGGACAAACACCTTAACTTTTAAAAAAAGACACTTTGGTAAAAATAAACTTGGCAAAACAGACTATTAGATATATCCTTTGGTTCTTTTGAGTTTGGTTGATACTTACATTTGAATAAATAAATTATTGACGCGAATAAAAGATTAGTCAGCCGTCACAAATAGGTACTGAATATACAAAATCATCATCGACCTATACAAAATTAGTACATCTTCGTTTGTTTTACTTTTTCTTGAACTAAAAGTGAGTCCGTAATTAACACTAGAAAGTAAACTACTGTATAATATTTGTAAGTATTTAATATTTATAAATGTTAGTTTGATGATTATTTAGGGTATATTGTCTCTGTCACACTCTTAGATGCGGTTTTTTCCCGTGATACTTTACCAAACGGGTTATCCTTTTTTCCTTTAACAATTTTTATTTATAAATTGTTGAACTTTAGTATTTAAAATGTTGATAAAAATGAATATTAATTTGAGCTCAATTTCAAGTGATATAATTATTTGTAACTCACAAGTCTTCAATTTTTACGGATTTATTTTTGTAAATGACATTAGCATGTAACCATTAATTTAGCTAGATGGGAATGGCTCTCTAAAAATAAATATTAAAACGTAACTACACGAGAATAGATATACTAATACGTTTAATCCATAAAATTGAAGTAAAGGCTGCTATATCCACTCATATGATTGTTGAATAATGAATTTTTTAAAATGCCGGCACGGAAAAGTTTTTTTTGCATTATGGTCCTCATTCTTTCTCCTATTTCCGACGGAGTCCCCAAAAAGGTTCTCCTTTCACTTCCCGACCCCATTATTTTCTTTTTATTTTCTTTCTTTTCTAAATTTGTTTTTTCTTTTCTTAAAAGGATATTTATATATTACTAGTAGAAAAAAAAAATTACACTGAAGTGTCACTGCCGGGGTATTGTAGGACTCCTAGCATAACAATGTTTTGAGATATAATGTCCATATTACAAGCCATAAAATCCTTAACATCAGTTCATCGGATGTCTGCCCAAAAAACATCATTAACAAACATTGGAGGAACTAGCATAAAGCTAGATCTGCCCAAAAAAATTAACTTCGATGCTTCCTTTGCTAAAGCATCTGCCACCCTATTCTGCTTCTTGTGTGTGTGTTTCACCACGACCCTGCCCATCCTGTGTATTAATAACCTGCATTCACATCATAGGATCATATGTTAGGTTACTTGAGATTAGCATTTGTATGATTTCGGCCGAGTCAGCATTGATGTCTAATGGGACCCAATTGTTCAGCAAGTTGCAGTTCTTTTAGGAGAGCCTTCAATTCAGCCAAAGTGTTTGTCGTATGTGATATATTTTTCATAAACCCCATTATCCAATCCCCATTATGATTTATGAAAATACCATGTATTCCTCCTATGCTTGGGTTGCCCTTAGCTGCTCCATCTATATTCAGCTTATAAAAGTCTCTTCTGGGTGGCTCCCATTTGACAGTGATTTGGTGAGTTATTTTGGTGGAAGTATTTTTTTACCAACACAAAATATTCAGTAGCTTTAGAGATGGTGTTGGCAGTGTTGATTCTATCTTTTTTGCTATTAAACAGATTGTGATTTTTGCACAGCCAGATATGCCAGAAACAGAAAGGGAAGATGTTTTCCCAAAGAATGTGGCCATTGAAGGGTCTTTTCCTAAGTGTATTCCAAGTGGTGGGCCATGGTTGAGGCTGAAAGGTGGGGTTCAGTTGCTTGCTCTCAATAGATGCTTTGGAGAGTAATTTTTGCCAGAACTGGACTATATTTATGCAATCAAAGAAGATATGGTCAATTGTTTCTTCATAATTGTGGCAGAAAGAGCATTGTGGGTTATAAATGACCCCAATTATGTGAAGGTAATTTCCAGTAGGTAGCCTTTTGTGAGTAAGAAGCCAAATAAAGTTCTTGATTGTGTTGGATGTGTGGAGTTTCTAGATCCAGTTGAAAGTTCCTTACTCTTCTATTCCAACATTGTTTTTAGTTTTGCTAAGGAGTAAGCAGAACTGTTAGTGAAAGACTCACTGGCAGTTAATCCCCAGATTAGTTTGTCATCTTTGGTATGATTTGGGGGAATGAAGACAAAATTGATCATGTTGGATATGCTTGAGGGCAGATCCATGGATATGGTGGAAAGATCCCAAATCTCTAATTTGTAGACAGTGTCTACTTTGGCATTTAGATCATTCTGAGAAAAGGGGCCTGCAATCATGTCCCTAATTGCTGGCTGGTTAGGGGTCCAGGGATCAGTCAGGAAGTTGACCATGTTTCCCTTATGGACTACCCATCTACTTGCCTTCATGAAAGTATCCCTTCCCCTGAGGATGCATTGCTAGGTAGGGGATTTAGGGTACCTAAGGGTTCTATGGGTATGGTTCCAAGTACAATGTTTAAAGATGAGAACTTTGGCCCATAAGCTAGTTGTGTTGTGATAAGTCCTCCAAGCTAGAGTTGCAAGAGCTGCTTTGTTTTTCAAATCAGCTTTTTAGAGCTCTAACCCTCCATCCGCCTTCTTTTTTGCAACCCTATCCTAGTTTATCAAGTGTACTTTTTTCTTATCTAGGGTGGTTCCCCAAATGAAGTTCATTTGGATTCTATCAATTTGTTTGGTGACTTTAGTGGGCAAATTGATGTACTGCATGACATGGCTAGGAATATTGTTTAAGGAAGACTTGTCCAGGATAGTTCTGCCAGTCATGTTTAGGCAACTGGTTTTCAAGCCAGCCAGTTTTGACTGCATATTATCAATTATGAACTAGAAGTCTGCACTAGTGGCTTTCTTATGGAAGATGGAAAAATCAAGGTATTTACCAAATGAGGCGGTATCTTGAATAGACAGAGCATTGGTGAGGTTATCCATGGTATCATGGGATGTGTTGGAGGAGAAGAGCATTCTTGACTTTGCGAGATTAATTTTTTGGCCTGAGCTCTCATTGAAAGGTTGCATAATAGAGTATATGGAGGTGCAATTTTTGTTGTTTGCTTTGGCAAACAGGGTGAGATCATCAGCAAAAAAGAGATGTGAGATTTTAGGTCCAGACCTGTTGATACTTATGGGTTGCCAATGATTGTCTAAAACTTCCTTATCTATTGACATGGATAGTCTCTCCATACACATTATGAAAAGGTAAAGGATATTGGGTCCCCTTGTCTTATGCCTCTGGAGGGCTTTAAGGCTTCAGTCTCCCCCCATTAACAAGAATTGAGATGCTGGAAGAATTAATGTAAGATATAATGAGCTTGGTTAACCCAGAGGGAAAATTGAATGCATGAAGTGTGTCCCTGTTGAAGGACCACTCCAGCCTGTCAAAAGCGTTTTCTAAATCAATTTTGAGGATCATGTTGCACTGTTTTTCTTTCATTTTCCTAAAATGAGTGATGTATTCTTGCACAATGATGGCATTATCAGAAGCTCTTCTATTGGAAAGGAAGTTGGCCTGGCTAGGCCCAATGATATCAAGCAACATTGGCTTGATTCTATTTACAATGATCTTGGTAATGGACTTGTAGATTGTGTTACAAAGTCCAATTGGTCTGAAGTTTTTCAGCATTGAGGTTTGGGGGCATTTTGGGATGAGACTGGGTAGAGTTTGGTTCATGGTCTCATCCATGGAGTTAGTAAAGAAGCATTTCTTTTGCAGAAATCAGAGACAGAGTTGCCCACAATTCTCCAGTACTTTTGGTAGAAGAAGGGGTGGAAGCCATCAGGACAAGGAGCCTTAAAGGGCTTTAGGGAGAAGATAGCCCTTTTGATTTCCCCCATCTCAAGGGGACTGTCCACTCTGTCTCTTTGGGAGTCAGAAAAGGTATGAGACATTGTTAGATGACTTGTGGTGGAAATGGGGTTTTGGGAGTGGGAGGAGGTATAGAGGTTGGTGAAGAAGCTCATTATGGATGTTTGGATGTCTTATTGGTCATGAAGCAGTTTCCACTATCATCTTTGAGAGAAAGGATTATGTTTCTTCTTCTCCTATTGAGAGTGGAAGTGTGGAAGAATATGGTGTTGGCATCTCCCCCATGAAGCCATTTAATCCTAGATTTGAGATTCCAGAAGTCCTCTTCTTTTCTAAAGGTTGAGTCTAACTCACTAATAAGATTGTTTTCTAGGTTTAACAAGTAGCTGATGAATTGGTAGTTGTGGGATATTTGGATTTCTGCCATTCTTTCTAAGATTCTTCTTTTCTTGTGGAAAATGTTGCCAAAGGTATCTCTGTTCCAGTAGGTCACAATTCTCTTGAAGGACTCAGTGGATTGGAGAAGGGTTGAATTTGCAGTGAAAGCCTCATTGATGATGTTGGGGAGAGTTGGGTGGCTAGCCCACATGGATTCAAACCTAAAGGGTATAGTCTGGTTATTGGAGGATTTCTCTTCCAGGATAACTTGGATGGGGCAGTGATCAGAGTTGGTCCTAGGTAGGTGTAGCACAGTAGCCTCAAGGTACGGTGAGATCCAACTCTCATCGGCAAAACACCTATCAATTCTTTCAAGGATCAGAGATGCCCTATTGCTGTATCTTTTATTAGACCAAGTGAATTTACTACCTTTGTACCCTAGGTCTAATAGTTTGCATTCATTAATGCAATTCCAGAATAGGTTGCTGCGACTAGGGTTTATCGGGTTGTCCCCAAATTTGTCCCTAGCTTTCAAGACTTCACTGAAGTCTCCTCCCACAAACCAATTCTTTGTGAGAGTTTTGGAGATTGTAATTAAGTTCTCCTAGAGGATTTTCCTATCTGCTAAATTATTACTAGCATAAATGGTAGAGAATAACCATGGAGTATGGTTAGGGAGTACCTTCACCATTGCATGGATACCTTGAGGGGTGGTGGCCACTTCATCTACCCTAACACTGTCCTCCTTCCGCATAATCACAATCCCCCCAGATAGACCAATGGTCGGCGATTGGATAATCATATCAAACTGAAGCTCCTCAACCAGTTTCTTGTGGTCGGCCATTTTGGTCTCCAGCAAAACGAGCATGGATGGCTTGTGCAACTTGACCATCTCCATACAGTGCCTTTTGAACTAAGCATTGTACCCACCCCTAACATTTCATATCATGTAATTCATTAGAGGTGGTTGGTTGTTTGGGTGGTGGCCTTCCTGAGGGTTCCCCATTCCTTGTGATGCCTTCTTCGGAGACGATTGGGATTTCCTCTTTAAGCTGAGTACCAGAGTCAAGTTGAGCAGTGGCTTGATGGATCCTTGGGACTGGTGAGACACTAGGCTCAGTCCATACTTAGTCATTAATCTGGTCCATAGAATCACTAGCACCTCGCTGGTCCCTACACTGAACTCGATCGCCCTGACTGAGTCTAGTAAGAGCGAGTCTGTTCGAAGGGTGTCGTAGGTTGTTCCTTCCGCCTCAGTCGAGTTTTTCCTTTTGAGGAGGTCTAGGGCCTTGCTGATTTCCTTTTTGATGTTGCTGAGTGGTGGGTATGTGCTCTTCTCTGACGGAGCGAAAGATGATGACATTTGATGGATTTGGGGGTCGATGGTCACAAAAATTGGCTCCGATGTTAGGGTCCTCCGTTCCCAAGTCTGGGAAGAACGATAATGACTGGAAGATTTGGGACATTTGACTGTTGAGCATCGGAGGGTCGATGTTTGGTTGCATGTTGTCCTTGTTCACCATCATCTGCCACATGCATGGACCAAAGGCGACTAGGACTTTGTCTAGGGCTTCTACAGTTACCCTTACCAAGTGAGCCGAATTCTGTACAATCAGCGTCACCGATTGGTTTCCCAAGGTGAAATTGTAGGTTAAACCATGTCCCTGTAGCGTCGCCTCCAGCCAGGAAGCCGGTAGTGAGGTCACAAAAGAGGGCAGCACTTGTTTTTTTCTTTTCATTTTTATGTTTTTTAGATTTACTACTTTGAGTAATGGGGGTGATTAACTTAAGAGGCTGAGCCACTATTGTGACCTTTGATGTCAAATCTCGATCCATGGAGGGGGCAGTGTTAATTGTGCCTGGGGAGGGGGATTCTGAATTAATTAGGGGTCTTGTGGAGTGGACGATGAGTGTCTTTTCACCTGAATTTGAGTGTGGTACCAAAAGAGGCACTTGTGTGTTCATGGTGACTGTTGAGATTTTCCATTAGAGGTTATCTCTGAGATAGTGGTAGGGGGAACGTAGGCGAGGGTGTAGGGATGGAGTTTTGGGTTGACAACCTCCAATTAGGTGGGGGGAGGGGGGGCGATTGGTTGGGCGTGGCTGACCCCATAGTCCATTGCATCAAAATTGGGTCTACTGCTGTTGATACCCAATTTTTCCTCAAATTATTTGCAAACTTGCATATAATCTTTCTAAATTACTCTTCGTAAAAATGAGTATTTTTTCCTATTTTGTTCTATTTTTATTAAGTTATTTTCCTGTTTATTTTAAATATTTCATAATTAAATAATTCATAAATTATGCTATAAATAATGTCAAAATATTTCCCAGCTCAGTATGTTATTTATAATCATTTTTATCCATTAAAATTTAATTATTTCACAAATTAGCCAATTGGGTCTTATTTAATTTCAATTACAGCAATTTTACAATTATAGCCCAATTGGACATTTTGTATTATTTTAGTTCGAAATTTATGCACTTTACACCTGATATTAGTTAATTACTGTGATTTTACCTATTTTTACTCAATTGCGCATTTATACGATTATTAGTTATTTTTAATTAATTATCTACTTTTACGGGTATTTAATATATAGCCACATCTATTTTAATTTTAGCCACATTTCAACCCAATCTTCAAACCCAATTTACCCAAACCCATAACCCAAATTCGATCCAGCCCAATCCAAAATTTAACCCGCCCCAACCCCTGATTAAATCTGAATCGTTGATCAAATAAGATCAACGACCCAGATTCCCTCTTTCCTTAATTAACTCAAACGAACCCCATCCGACCCCCCATTATTTCGAGACCACTCATATCTCTCTCTCTAGTCTCTTCTAGAGACTTCCGTCTCTTCAGCTCCGATGACCTCTTCGTCTTCTCCGGCCATCCCCCTTGCCGGAAACCTTGAAGCCCTCATCCTCTTGCCTCTCATGGCCCTCCTGTGCCGGTGATGTCGTCCTTGAGGCCCTCGAAGGGCGAGAACCCATATGCTTACACCCCTGGTGTCCCTGTTCACCCCAAGCATCCAAAGCTTGATTCTGAGAGAGGTTGTGACCTCTGAGGCTCAAGCCATGGCTGTTCGAGGTTCTTTTTCGTCCTCTCAGAGGTTTTCTGTGAAACCCTAACATGTGACACTTCTTATTATCTTAGATCTACACTAGATTCAGGTTTATTACTAGTATCATTACACTTTTTCTCAAAGGTTTTCCGTTTTTAAACAAGTTTTACTTGGGGTTTATAAAAGTTTTCCTTCAAACAATTTTCTCAAAGTTCCAGTGACTTTTCTCGCATGCTTAAGTGTTTACCACTTTAAATCATGGCTTGTTGTGTTAAAACTTTAGTTTTTAACACTGCTTTAAATCCTTAGTATGCCTGCTTTTTGATTTGTACGTGTGTCTGTTTTTCCATGAATGATTCCTGTTTCTTTGTGATTGCTGCTTCGCTGTGCTACTGAGTCTTTGATTTTGTCGTTTCTTATACTTGAATCAGTATATTCTTGAATCCCTGAATGATTGTAAGTAGTACTGTATTGATTTCTATATGCTGATACATGAGACCTTCCCTTAATTAGTATCAATTTCGAATCCCTGATTTTGTGTGGATACTTGTACTGATTTCCGACTACTTTCTTTGTTTTACAACTTCAAATTATTTTATTACCTTATTATGTGATCGACTGCTCTACTAATTGATTGTTACTGTTATTTCTTTAATTAAACCCTAAGTACCTAGCCCTGATTACTTACACTATACTTAAGGTATTTTGAATGATTTCCTTATGTGAATTATTTCCTTATTTTCCACTTTTCCCTTTGTCTTTGAAATGTCTCCCTTAATTAAGGGAAGACTTGGCTTAACTCTTATTTTTTACTAATTCCGAGTTCTTACCAATTACTGAACAACTTGGTTCCTTCCTTATTTGTCCTGAACTGATCCTCTTTGCCTTATTTGACTCCTTACCGTTTGAGTATTGAAATCCCTTGACTTAAGGGAACCGTTTCATTGATTTCCTGACTGATTGGATTCTGCATTCTCTTATTACCATGCATTTGTGATTATTACCTTATTCGATCACTTGTTTTCAACTATAAGTACTCATGTTCTTTCATTAAACAAAGAACGAACAATAACATTGTTCTAAGCTTCTCACACACACACAGACTTGTGTTAAGAACTTACTCTCTCTTACAAAACTCTTTGCTCTACTACAGCTCTCTTTTGCTCTTGGTTACAGTTAGCCGGCTATAATCCAAGGCTAACCATTGTTCTCATTTTGCTCTTTCATTCTGCTTACTCTTTCTCACTGGTATGTTCTAATTAAGATTTAAGCTCCAAACCAATGTGTTTCTTATTGTTTCAATTTATCATATTCCTAATTGTATTCTAATTGTGCTTCTACTGTTCAATTTGCAATTAAGTCTCTTTTTTAGCTTTCAGTACTCACCATGCTTCATCTCTTTAAGATTTACATGATAATGCTTCTAGGATTGTTGCTTATTCTTGATTTGTACCTGTTATGCATGTATCCTGTTACTGTCTATTGTCATCTTTAAACTTAGTCATTTCCTGATTCCATGAACCCCTCTCTGATTTTTGCAACTATGTTTAAACAAGTCTTACTAAATCTATGCATCTCTTCGTGATTACTATGTGGCTTATCTATCCCCTGAATTTCTCTGATTTGTGCAACTATGTTTAAACAAGTTTTATTGAATATGTGCATCTTCTCTTGCCTATTATGTGACCTATTTGTCCCCAATCCCCATTGTCTTCGTATTGCTAGACTTGTTCTGATCTGTTCCTCTCAGATACTACTACTGTTTTCAAAAGCTATTATGTTGAAATAAACCTTCAATTTGTAAGCTCTTCCAACTGGATCCTGTCTTTCAAAAACTCTATCCCTCTTTTAAACTCACTCCTAGCACCTCACACTACTCCTAGAAACTTAGGTTCTACCCCCTCAGTGTAAGCATTGCTTAGGGAATCTTGAGTTCCCTCTGAACTTTGACGCACTAAGGCTAGTTATTCCACACTACACATGCTCAACTTTGGAAAATATGTGTGGGTTCTGGTGTTGGACAAGGACCCACGAGGTTCTTAGGGATCTTTTCCACACCCGGACCATGAAAGACTGTGAAACTCGAAAGGATTGAGGTTGGGAGATATGGGCTGGATTGAAGGCTCCCTATAGAATTAGCTTCTTATTTTACTTTAAGTGATGTAATTTATTATTCTTGGTTTGTAATAATTTGTAAACGAATAATTGGCGCTAGATAGTGGACATGGGAATGGGTTATGCATGTTTAGTATAGTAACGGGTAGAAATCATGACTATAGTATTTATTTCCCTATGTGTGCAATAGTATCCTGTTTAGGACATGCATATCATGCAATAGAAATCATGTTTAGGTTCTTTATTTCAGCATGTCTATCATGTTCCTGTCATTTTATAAGCCCTGATCACGGTTAATAACTACAACAAGTGATATAATGTACGACTACTGCATTTCCATAAGCATTACATTTAGAAACTATGTCTTTAGGTATCCTTGTGTGCATTAGATATCATGTTCTTTAGGACCTTACCTTTCAGCATGTTTGTTTCAAGTTATATTTTGCTGAACACCTAGTTAGCATGTATCTAATCTGATAATCTTGCTAAAATGTGGCTAAATGGTTTAAAACGCTTTTGCAAGTATATTATCTTGCATATCTTTAAAATCAGAACTAAAGTCTGCATGTTCACCTTTAAACAAATAGGCAATGTATACGAACGCTTAGGCAAACTTTAGGCCTAATACATTATTAAAACCAAAACCTAATCGTGTTTCACTTATCTGGCATTAGAACCAATCAGTCCCTTTTTTTGAAATTCTTAAACTTTGATGCTTTTCATTCCTGTTTTATCTCTTTCTGAAGTTCACATATTTCCTAAAAACTCCTACTCTACTATTTTCAAATACTGATTCTGGAAATCATGCATTCATTTCCTCTTTAACTAAGTTATTAGATTACTGCTCTGAGTGTTTTTGAATTACTGGGTTTCAAAGGCAGTTTCACTCTTTGCAAAAAAAATAAAAAATCATTTCGTTCAATTGAATACCTGCTCTATATTTTTAAAGCTACTGTTTCCTGAAAAAGTTTACTTACTCTCCTTTTACTAAAGTCTTCCTTAAACTACTGACTCCTACTTTGCTTCAAACTACTGGATCTTCCAAAAGTCACTTGCTCCTTTGAATCACTCTGTCATTCTAAATCATGCTTTACTGAAATTTTCTAAAGGTTCTTCATTTGCTTTAATGAGGACTTCATTGAACTGCTATGCATTTTTTCTGTTACTTACTGAAATCTAAAGTCAATCACTCTTCTTTTCAAACTACTCTGTTTCAAATTGAATGCCAGCTTCATTACTTAGTTTTCAAAAAGGCATTCCCTTTTCGAAACTGCTGAAACCATACTAATTTCCAACTCAAAAACTCCTGTTTTAAATCCTGACTTTGAGACCTTGATTGTGTTTGAGACGTTCTATTTACGTGTTTACTTGTGGACGGATCTGTGAGCCATTATTTTCCCTTATGTGTTCCCATACGTGTAGTCCTATTTGTTGTTATGCATGTCGCTTAGAATTTTATCCCTTTAAACCTAGGGGTTCAGCCTAGTACTCACCTTGTAGGATTAGTAGTCCTAAATACCCTCCGGGACTTATAAAATGGGACGTGTTATATCACGCAATAAGCTTCTTGACCGACACACGCGTTTTAAATACCTTAACGGGGCGAGAAGGGTAGAATATGGATATGATGACTGGTGCGCTAATACCACGTGCAGCCCCTCTTCGAGGCGTGACATACCGGGTATTGCATTGATGTGATCCATATTGATTTAAAACCTAGGACATTTTCATTCAAATGATTTTACTTTACTATTCTTTAAAATTCTTTTGACAATTTCAGCATTTGCTTGAAATCCCCTCTTACGCGAGCCTTGCTTGTCATTTGTTTACTGTCCAAATTCACAAAACTTCTTGGTTGGGACCCACAGTTTTAGATCTTGAGGGGTTCCTAACACCTTCCCCTTGTGATAACTTCAAGCCCTTACCCAATCTCTGGTAACACAAACTAGTTCATGAGTTATTTACTCTAGGTGCCCTAACGCACCATAAAAATCGTTAGGTGGCGACTCTTCCTTAAACCTCTTCCTTTAAGGAGTTGTCCAAAATATCATAAACCCGATCTCTCCGTACCTGACCCGTGCGAGGAAAAAGAGGGCGCAACAGCTACCTCGTTCGATGGGCCAAAAATGGAGGCTTGTCTTAGGAAGCGAATTGGGGGTCAAGAGTGGAGGTTGTGTCAGAGTCTTCGAGCCCTGCACCAGCTTTTTGTTTTGCATTCGTTTTGGGATAGGACCGCGTTGGAGTGGTGGCCTGGTAATGGGGGTGGGGCTTTGTTTGTTAATTGGGCCATTGGGCATGCTGCATGGCTTTGGGTTGGGTTTGCTTGCTTTGGAATTGTACTGAACAATTTGAGTTTGTAGAAACTTACCTGAGTTTGCGTCGAACATGTTTACTTGTATTCGTTGAGTATGTGGTGTGTGGTGTTGGTTGTTTAATGCTCCACCATTCCTTTCTTTTGGTTTTTGTTGGCCTTGTTTTTCCTTTCTTGGGAAGGTAGGTGTTTTCTATTCATTTTCTTCTCCTTGTTCCGTAATTTTTCCTGAAGTCTCCGGTGCATCAGATGGTACGGATGGTTGTGGCTTCCTGTAGTTGCGACCCTTTGAAGTGTGTCCAATTTTGCCATAGGTCGTGCATAATGTGCCTTCCCTTCGTAGATCACTGCTTGTTTGTGGTCTCCGATTACCACAGATGTTTCTACCAGTGTTTCTAGGGGTACTTGAATGCATATGCATGCGTACCTTCCTCTGAGGGTGGAGGAGGTGCACGAGTCTATTTTCAGTAGTTTGCCCATCTTCCTGCCCACTTTTTCCAGTATTTCTTTGTCGTAGAATTCCATTGGGAGTTGTGGGAGGAGAATCCAGATAGTTGTGGTAGAGAGTGTGGCTTCTTGTGGTACGAATTTTGGTTTCCATTTACGTACCGAAAGAAAATTCCCAGAGATAAACTATGGTCCTAGGTGCAGTACTTTGACCATATTTTTCTCTAAACTGAATTTGATAATGAAGAAATCTCATCTTAGGTCAATCAAGGTTAATTGTTCGGATGGTTTCCGTAAGTCGATTAGTTTAGAGCGAAGATATTGGTGTGACATTCTACGTCCAAAGACCTTTATGATTACAGAGTAACGCCATGGAAGGTAGAGATATTTTTTGTCATCGTGGGATAGTGGGATTGATCCTTCGATGTTTTTCCCTTTATTATCTTCGATGAATGTGGGTACATCTTCCTGATAGTATTTATTTTGCTCGCTTACCGATTTTATCCAGTAGCATTTCCTTATAGGAGTCTGGTTTTGTCGTCTCTTCTATGTCTATTTGGTTGTGCTTGTCCGGTGATTCCGGCGGAATGGATATTGTGGTCATGATTGGATCTGTGAAGAATATGTTTGACAGGGATAATATTATATTACTATTGAAATATGACTAAATTTGGTTTCAAGTAATGGCACTGTCTCTTCCAAATAGAACGTGCACTTTTTTCTTTTGTCCGAAATTAATTTATTTTTTAAATGAAGAGAAAAAATGTTTTCATCTTATTAATTCGAACTAATGTAAGCTAATATTGTTCTTTAGACTTGATTCGATATCTTATCAACTAACTATCTCTTTTATAAAAAAAAGAATTTAAGCAATTAATTTATACAATTTTCTAATGAACTTGATAAAGCTATAATTCAATCATTTCACCCATTAATATAAAAAATAATAAATTAAAACCATACATGTCAAAGTAGATCCATCGTAGTCATTCACACTTTTCTTTGTCTTTTTTCCTGTATATTGCAAGGAGGTCATTTGCGGGAAAAAAAAAAAAGTTATTCCCACATGATGTTTTCACTAAATCAATATTTTATCTTAATAATTACAAATTAAACAAAAAATATTTGATGTAAACATTGAGTTATGAATAAATTTTTCATTCATTTTGTTCCTATATCTTTTCTCGTCCTTTCTACCTTTCTTGTTTCAGGAGGTCAAGGTGGAAAGGACAAATTGGGTGAAGGAATAAGGTATTGTCGAAGAAGATTAGGTCTAAGTAGGGGTGGCAAATGGGCGTGTTGGGTTGAATTTGGGCGGGTCAAGATGGGTTAGGTCAATAAATGGGTCATTGCCCAACCCAGCCCAAAATGTACTTGGGCTAAGATGGACTGGGTCAAGATGGGCTAAACAATTGGTCATAACCCAACCCGCCCAACTTGACCCATATTTTTGAACCATGCTCATCTTGCATTAGAAAATCTTTTTACCTTAAAATGGGTAAGTTGAAAAATATTTTGCGGGTGGGGGTGGGTGGGGGTAAAGGGTAGGGTGGGTGGGTAGTGAAGAAAAACAAAAAAACAGAAAATTCAAAATACAAAAAAAAGTATAAAAAAAANAAATATAAAATTAAAAATACAAAAAAAAGTATAAAAAAAAATTTGAGGGGGTTTGCGCACTGTGCGGTGGGGGTAGGGGTGGGATTAGGGGGTATGGTGGGTGAGTGGGAGGTGCAGAAAAAAAGAAAAAAAATGAAAATATAAAAAAATTATAAAATTGGGGCAACTAAGTAAATTTCTAGATAAGTTGGGTTCAGATCCCTTTGTTTTGGGTGAGTTTCATGGGTTGTATTTGGGCTGCTAAATGGGTTAGAATGGGTCATAAAAAATAATGGATTAACTTGGGCTAAGCCCAAATTAAACCATGAGCTAAAATATTTTCAGCCCAACCCATTAATCTCTGGGCGGGTTGGACGAGTTAGATGGATTTGGGCTCAAATTGCCACCCCTAGGTCTAAGTATTTGGTTAGCACAATTGGTCAATGAACCTTTATTTTTTGGAAGTTCAAAATCCATTCCATTCATCAACAACATTGTACATAGCAAAAGGTTCACATTTCACTTAATGACAACTTTTCCTTCTTTACTACTTTTGTCTTTTGAGGTTAGTAACACCAAACTATAATTAGAGACGAATTCATAATTTAAATTTAATTATATCTCATTTAATTTAATGAGTTCAAAATTTATTATTTATACATATTTAATAATTTATGGACAAAAATACAGGATATAAGCGAAAACTATAAGCTCAGTTGAACTCATAACTTCTACGATGAATATGCCTCTCACTATAATTATATTGTTTTTTGATGATTTGGAATCCTTTATGTTTCCATCAAAGTACATTAATTATAGAAGAATACAAATTTATGTAGGGACAAATAGATAATAGGAAAGGCATAAATAGCATAGAGATTATGTTATGATTTATGACACCAACATTAAAACAAATTTTGAAGTGAGCTTGAAAGTGTGGAATGGGGGATAGGTACAATACATGGTCAGTTCAAAACAACTGTCCAACTTAAAAAATTAAACTTTCACTGATAATCAATCACCAACTTTTTATTTTTCAAGAAACAATGGATTTCCTATCATTTTTTTTGGATTTCATTGGTTGTGTTAAGGGTAAGTTTTATCGAGTGGTGGTTCGACCCGCTATGTTGTATGGGATTGAGTGTTGGCCAGTCAAGAACTCCCACGTGCAGAAGATGAAAGTAGCAGAGATGAGAATGTTGAGATGGATGTGTGAGTGTACCAGGCGAGATAGAATTAAGAATGAAGCTATCCGGGACAGAGTGGGAGTAGCCTCCGTGGAGGACAAGATGCGGGAGTTGCGACTGAGATGGTTCGGACATGTTAGGAGAAGAAGCATTGATGCCCCTGCCAGGAGGTGTGAGAGGTTGGCCATGGAGAGTTTGAGAAGGGGTCGAGGTAGGCCTAAGAAGTACTGTGGAGAAGTGATTAGGCAGGACATGGCGCTGCTTCAGCTCACTGAAGACATGACATTTGATAGGAGGGTGTGGAGGTCGAGGATTAAGGTAGAGGGTTAGTAGGTAGTTTATAGTGCTCACCGATAGGCTTAGTAGCATGCATTTCTCTTCATATTCTTTGATTTTATCATGGTATGTGGTTTGTTCGCCTCAGGTATTGTATTCCGTGTTGTTATTATTGGATATTGTTTATCTTTTTTCTTCCATCTTTTTCTTTCTGTTTCTTATCCTTCCTGAGGCGAGGGTCTATTGAAAACAACGTCTATACCTGTATTAGGTAGGGGTAAGGTCTGCGTACAGACTACCCTCTCTAAATTCCACATATTAGGATCAAACTGGGATTGTTGGTTGCTTTAAGTCATTTTTTTATGATTCATCCCACCCCACAAACTTTTTTACTTTGAAAAATATTCTTGTTTCCCTTTTTCCGTTGGCTTTATCTGGTAATGTATGTTTAGTCGGCGTTTGGACATAAGAATGGTAAAAAATTTAAATAAGAGATTTTTTTTTTTAATGAAAATGATATTTGAAAATTAAAGTTATATTTGAATATGAATATAATTTTGTGTTATTTTTGAATTGTGAGTGAGTAAAAAATTTGAAAAATAATTTTTCAGAGTTTTTCGGATTTTAAAAAAAACTTAAAATTCATATTCAAGTGAAAACTAAAAACTTTATGTTAAACACGGATTTCAGAAAAAAATAAAAAAAATATTATAAATAAATAAAAAAGTTTTTTGTCCAAACGGCCTCTTAAATGGGCAAATCATGACTCATGCGCGACCCCCTAAAAATGATTAGGATGATTTTGACCTTCGTTTCCTTGTTTTCCTTCATCTTCTTTTTATATTTTTCTTTTTTGAAATAAGATTGGATCCACAATTATTAATAGGGGTTTTTGGATTTACACACTACTCCCTCCGGTCTAAAATAAGTGATTTTCTTGGATTTCAAAGAATGAATTAATTATTAGAGTATGTGTTAGGAGTATTTATATGGGATAATAAATGTTAATATAATCAATTTCATTGTTAATTAATGCTAAAAAATTGATTTCTTAATCTACGTAAAAACAGACAAAAGATCACTTATTTTGGAGCAGAGAAAATATATTTAAGTAGGATTTTAGTAACGCATCGTGAATTATAAGCAGTAATTTTGACATATGCGCCTAATATTATTTGAGTAGTTCCACTACTAAATTTTAATACTTGAAATTTCCGTGAAACGTTGAAATATTAATTTGACTTTAAGTATTTGAAATACTTAGAGAGAGAAAACATTGATTTTCAATTACAAGTCATCTTTCACAATCTTTCTTTTATTTTCAAATCATTTCAACTTCTAAATATATTTTTTTTTCTATTTAAACTTTAAATTCCAATTCTATTTTTATTTTAACCAAATATCGTCAAAACGCTTGCATTGTTAACTTCAATTTTTCTAATTTCTTGGCAAATTATATAATAACAAAATTTGAGTTCTTGTTTAAATAATTTATCATAGCATTGCGATGCACATATTCTTATTTTATATTTATTCGTGCATAGAACAATACATAGATTCTGCATAACCTGATTCAAGTTTTATTTTATATAAGCGATTAAGTGGGTGTTTGGACATAACAACAACAACAATAACAATAAGTCCCGTATGCTCCCAATATATGGGGTTTGGGGAGGGTGGTCTGTACGCAGACTTTACACCTACCTAATGCAGATAGATAAGTTGTTTTCAATAGACCCTCGACTCAGGAAGGGTAAGAAGAAGAAGAGGAAAGCAAGGAAGGAAGATAAAAGAAAAAGTACCAAATAATAGCAACATGGAATACAATACCTGAGGCGAACAAAATAACATAACGTGAATATAATTATAAAATTAAAAAAAAGTGAATTTTTTTTCACGTGAAAATGGTATTTGAAAATTTAGAGTTGTGTTTCGACCTGAATATAATTTTGGATGTTTTTGAATTTTTGTGAGTGATCTCAGTGAAAATTTTGAAAAATAGCTTTTTGGAGTTTTTTAATAATTTCAAAATTTATTTTTAAGTGAAAATTAAAAATTAAAAATTTTATCGCTAAATATTAATTTCGAAAAAAATAAAATCGAAATTCGAAAAAAGTGAATTTTTTTAATGTCCAAACGAGCTCTAAATGGAATTGGAGTGAAGGAATGGCATAAGCACATTGCGCAATAAAAGTGAATAAATCCAAGCCAGTATTCTCAATACTAAATTAAAAGCAGAAAGGAACCTTCTTAGAACTACCCGCCAGTTCTTATTCAGACTACTGTATTAGTAGGGTCCACACGGCTAACTCCTCTGGCCCCAGTTTAGATGATCAAACCAATCACAATCCTCCACGTACTGAACTCCTTTTGAACCCAAAAGGCCAAAGACCAAAGTTCAAAAGCCAAAAGCTTTACATACTCAGCAGTCAGCTGTGTTGTAGTAGTGTAGTAGCAAGTGTTTAGTTTATCAGCAGGTGTCCAATACCAGCAATAGACCCCGACTATATTCGAATTTACGCCAAATAAGACCTCATTCGGGAGTAGCGCTATCTATCAAGTATTTTTATATATTCAGGACTCGAACTCGTGACCTATAGCTAAGGATAGTAGTAGCAAGTGTTCCAGTGTCCAATATCTATATTGAAGCCCGACTATATCTAAATTTGCACCGAGTAAGAACTCATTCGGGGTAGCCTTATTTATCAAGTATTTCTCCATACCCGGGACTCGAACTCCAAACTTGTAGCTAAGAGTATTAGCAAGTGTTTAGTTAACTGTGAGGGTGGAGAATTAAGTGACCATGGTCACACTAACAAATCCCACTTTAATCACTTCTATATAAACCTCTCTTTTTTTTAGTAATAGTTATAAGCAATATCAATCAGAAAGGTTAGAGAGAGAAAAAAAAAGACATAAAAAAAGGTTAGAATTTTGAAAATTTTGCTTTCTTTTAGTAGTAAATATATTTTTTGTTACTCAATTATGTAGTATTCCCTTTTTGTTTCCCGTTTAAAAATCTTACGTATTGATGGATAATGTTGCTTTTTAATTGTTACTATTCATTATAATTGAGTGTTCAATTCTAAATTTGCTTGCTGTTACACTTTTAGTCTTCAGGGTTTTTTCTAGATTTTCTGTTTTGAACTGAATTTGCCCAAATTCTTTGGGTTGTTGATGGATTAAAAAGCCATTTTTTGTTTTTTTTGTTATTGAGTGTTCAATTCTGAATTTGCTTTAGTTTATGCTTAATTTTTTTATGATTGTTTTTAATTTTCCGTTTTGAGCTGTTTTTAACCTCTTTTTGATCATTTTATTGCATATGCTATTGGGTTTTGTTTCTACGATGATCGTGCTATTGTAGCATTAAGTAAGATCAATTTGCTATTTTTCTACTGATAATTGTTTATTGATAATTGTTTTGATGGTTATTCAATCATGTATATATGAAAGTTAGAGAAAAAAAGGAACTAAATGTGTTGAATATGGTATCCGAATAGAGACTTTGTAAGTCTTTTTCAAGTCAAGACTCAGTCAATGGGCTAATCTTTGGTGCAATTTTTGTTATCATTTGAAGTTATTGAAAGTTAAATCTGAAAGTGAACAGACTCATTTCTTAATTGGTGAAATTTCCATGTCTAGCAATCTTTCCATTTAGAGTTATCATCATCAGATTCCCAATTTTGTTCAAACATTTTTAGATATATCTGGTTGATTGAACTTAACTGGATGGGCTGATTGAACTCTGGTTGTTGCTTGTCAATTTGAGCTTTTGGTTCATTTTCTTTTTACATGGTATCCATGAACATGTTTGGTAATCAATAATTGATCATTTTTTTCAGCTCGGTGTCTTCATAATACCTTTTCGGATCTTCTATATTAACCATTACCCTTAAGTTATAACGGTAATCTATTTTAGATTATGAGACGGATTCGATATGTCTCCCGAGATTATCTGTAAAAAATGTTTTTTTTTTCAAAATTAAAGGGTTGTTAGAAGTTGTATCTGATAAATCTATTGAATAATCTTTTGGATTTTGTTCTCTTTTATGGTTGTCGTTATATATAGAAAGAGCTCTTGGTGATGTGGTATCTGTCATTGTTTGTGCCTTTTGTCTCATCAACTCTCTGTCTCTGATTCAACAGAGAAGGAGTAGATCAGAGCGCTAGCTTTTCCGGCTTTTGATCTATTTCATTGTTTACCATGTGTCCTCTGGCTCCGGAAGCTCCACCCCCAGGTCTTATCAATTCCTGTTGGAGTGATGACCAAATCATTTTGTCCCTGGACCAAATCAACTGTGGATCACCCATCCCTGACGATGTGATTGTCGACAATCCTTATCAGTACGATCCTTCAAATTTGCCAGGTAAACATCAAGTTTAACGACATTATTTATGTTATCAATTTACTCTCCACTTATCAATGAAATGATGTTCATAAAATCTGTCTTAATAACCCGCTATCCTGTTTGCAAAATAATTTGTTTTATCATCTAAGCCGTGTTCAAATGGCTGTATCCAATTAGGAAATCTGAAATCACCCTCTGCTTATCAATGAAATGATGTTCATAGAATCTATCTAAATAATCCGCTATCCTATTTGCAAAAGAAAATTGTTTTATCATCTAAACCGTTATCAAATGGCTGTATCCAATTAGGAAATCTAAAACTTGATTTGCTTTTAATGGAAGGGGAGTTGGATCTTAACGCCCCATTTAATTTTTATTCCTTGATAGAGCTTGTTGAAAAAAGGATAAAGTGCCTTGGAGTGAAGTAGATTTTAAAATACCAGATCGTGATCTTTAATATCCTAAGCGCCCCAACTCATCATCGCCCTATTAGATTTTGAGCAATATGATCATCATTATGGATATAATTTATGAATCTAAGAAAGACACCCTTCTATTTCAAGAAGATGAGTAAATAAATTAAAGTAATAGAACGACAACCTTCTAGGTGTAAATCTAAATATCTTCCGACACATGTTTCTGTCTCTCTTCTATAGATTCTTGGTTTTTTAATCCCTCATAGTTGACTAAACTATCTATGTTCCCCAAGAATAGAGCTGGAGTATGGTTTTGACGATTGCATTTAATAATCAATTTACTTTGAGGCAGCTTGAATCTCTTTTCTTACTAACCATTCATGGTACACGTAGATGGAACATGGTTTCTTGTAAGCTCACATGAGAAAAAAGAGACGAAACACGGATTCTGGAAAGCAAAAGGTGAATCCTGTGAAATATTTGCAAATTCTGCTATCTATGGTTGGAGAACCACTTTTGAATTTGTTGAAGCCCAAGCCACTATTGAACAGAAAACTGTCTGGATGATGCAAGAGTACAAAATAACACAGAAAGAGCAGCATGATCACACTAAGTCAAAGGTAATATTTATTGCCATCTTTCCTCTATTCCAATACCTGATAATTTGTTGCTTCAGTCTTGTCGAACACGCAAGTGAATTGCTGGTTTGGTTGGATATTTTGCAGGAGTCTGCACTTTGTAGAGTTTTCAGTTGCAGTGATGAGAACATAAATAATGAGAGAAAGCCAGAGAACATAAACAAAGTCAATAATGAGACAAAGCCAGAGCACAAAAACGATGATCTTGACACCCTCTTACTCAGCTTGATGCCATCAATTACCCCACACACTAGCAGTAACGATGGGCAACGTTCAATAGGTGAACCCCAGGTTGGTGCTGCTTCTTCCCCTTTTTCACTTGTCACTACAGTGTTGCTAATATCCAGATAGTTTTGATATAGTTTTCTTGTTAAATGTATTCTGTATGTCAGTGTAGCTTGTCTGTGGGGCAAAATAAAACCATTAGAATGTTCTGAATGAGCTTGTGTTCAACTGTTGATGGTTCGTATTTTCCTGCTTCATTCATCTTTATGGTTAAAAAATTCTGAGATCAGTTTGAATATTGAACTACTATTTTGAAATCGGATTTTGACTATATGTGGAAAAAGGATTTGGTTACACTGTTACTACGAGGCTTTTACTATTTTGACCTACGGTTCCAGATTTTACTGTTATTATTACTTCTCTATTTCCGTTATATTATTCTGTTTGCGCAGGGTTTATGTGAGTGACCCGCCTTAGCCTATTCAGGATACTACACCTAGATGATTGTCGGTATGACAATGATATGTGTTGAGCTTAAAGAAAAAAGTGAGGATTCATATAGCCGTCCTCAACTTGTTTGGGACTAAGGCGTAGTAGTAGTTGTTGTCTTGTACACCTAGATGATTGTTGCACAATAATCTGCGATAAGCATCATTTTAATTGCACATTTGGTGATAGAACGAGTTTCTGGTACGCATACCAGGTTATTGACATCAGATTTCCAACCTTATGATTAGATCACTTGAAACATTGTTCCATTTAGCATTCTTTGACATTACATTCTCTTTGTTCTAGTGGTATTTTTCCACAGTGCACTTCTCTTGCCCTGGTAATTTGTTTCTATGCTGTTAAATGTTACCTAGACCATCTAGTCACTTTTACAGGTAAAGAACCAGACAGAAGGGATTGGGCCAGATCCCTTTGATGATGATATAGTAGCTGAGTTGGATTGCATTTTAAGAGGGGACTACTTGGAACTGAACGACCTTGTTGGTGAAGCCTCGCATTCGTCTAGTTCAGAGAATTCAAGTCGCCAGAGCTTTGCATCTGATGAATATTTTGACTCTATGGCATTTTTACGGGATCTCGATGATGAGAAGAACCAAGATTTGCATGGAAAAGGTTCAACTAGCAATTATCGAATAATGATGTACAGAAGAGCAAATGATGTGGTTATGCGGCCTACACCTTTAGGTATGTTATCGTCTTTGACCTCGCATGTTCCTTTTGGTTATGACTTTCGTATATTTCTGTATACCTTATCTATATTTCAACTTTTAGACCTTTAGGAAGACAACATCGCATGTGCTTCTACTTGTCTGCTTAGTAAAAGTTGTATCGATGGCTGTACATGGTGGTCAAAAACACTGGTCCTCTTTTGATATTTTTCCAATTCTCAAGAACTATTTCGAAATAACAAATTGTTACCCAAGTTATCCAGGTAATAATACTGTAGGGAGCTCGAGCTCATGTATGATGCATCTTGAGAGGACATTGGATTCACCATAAAGTAGTGAGAAATCCCAATTTGCCAAGCAGCTTCATACTACAAATAGCACAAGCAATGCTTCATGTTTATTACTACGAGTTAATTTTTCAGTTATTAGCTCGTGTTGATCTGTAGTAGTATAAACACATCCACTTCTCTAAGAATCATATGATAAATTGGTTCACCAATCTTTATTTTAGTTGATTCATGAAGAATTTGTTCACTCATCATTTCACATACTTATTCAAAAGTGAAAGTGATTTAACATTAGTGAGAAACACAAAAATGTGTAGAACAGGACTTATTCTTTAATTCAATCCTTTACCATGCCAACGTATAGCTTTGGCCTTAGAATTACAACAACAACAACAGTGTAATCCCACAAAAGTTTGTACCCATACCTTACCTCTACCTTGTGAAGGTAGAGAAGTTGTTTCCGAGAGACATTCGACTCAGAGAAAGCATAGTCACTGCTTTGGCCTTGGAATTGCACAACAGAAAATGGATTTGAAAATCATAGATGACTATTACAAATGTAATTTAAGAACAACCTCATGACGCCTCAGATAAAGAAGCTACATTAAGGAATATGCATGGTTCAGAAAATCAAATCCTGATCTTTATATCAACATGGGATGGGATTTGATTTATTAACCATCTCAAATAAGATGACATCAATAAAAATAATGCATTAGGATGCATTGCAATGTCGGTTGTGCTTGAGCTTGACATCACATCTTTCTTGTGATCAATAACTGAATGTGCCACCCTTTTGTATGTAATAAACACATTTAGCTCTGCTGACTCTTGAAACCTACTGGCAGAATCTCTTATTAGTGGGAGCGCGGCTGTAGCCAAAGACACTCAACCAGGTCCTTCTAACAAAGCCAAATTCCCCAGTAAGTCATCCCCAGAACAGGATGTTAAGAGGCTGAAGGCGGAGTGTACAAATGATGAAGGTACATCACACTCTTATAGAGCGACGGCATCTACCAGCAGCAGCAGCAGCAGTAGCCATGAACCTGTAGCAACAAGGGAAGAGAAAAGAACGAAGAAACTCAAGAAGTTCCTTTGTTTCATGCCTTTCTAGAAAAGAAACAAGCAGCAGCCTAGAAAAAGTATCTCCTTTAGTAATACTAAAACAACTTGGCTACAGCCTTAACTTTGGCCCTTCCTCACCACCCCCCACCCCACCCTCCCACCCACACAAAAAAAAAAAAAAAAAAAAAAAAAGGAAAGAAAAGGGGAAGGTGAGGGGGAGGGGAGTGGTGAGACATTTTAAGCTATTGAATATTGATATTTTGTGCAGTTAGCTAAATTTTAAACTTGATGTTGAGTTTAAGATTTAGAATAGGAATTTGATTCTGCAGAGAGAGTCTAGAACTGATGTAATATTAAGAGAGAAAAAAATGTACTTTTTATATTTTCGTAAATCTTCAAATGATTACTGGATCATTCGTTGCTACTATCAAACCTTTATTATGACTGGCTATTTTGGATGACTCTCATCTCTTAGAAAATAAATAAGTTGGCGTTTGGACATAAGAATTGTAAAATTTCAAAACAGAGCGAAATGTTTTTTGAAAATATTTGGACATGAATATAATTTTGGATGATTTTTGAATTTTTGTGAGTGATCTGGGTGCAAATTTTGAAAAATAATTTTTTTGGGATTTTTCAAACATTCGGAAAATTCCAAAATTTATCTTGAAGTGAGTTTTTTTTTAATGTCCAAACGGGCTCTAAGTGCAGTGGAAAAGAAAGAAGAATAAAAAGATATCAAGTAGCCAAAGTTACAAACAAACAACATTTGGAGATCAGAGTTGCAGTCACTGATTTGTAACTTCACTTTGGTAGTGGATTCAAGTTTTATCAAATACCTTTGCTTTTCACGTGCTCATCTCTTGAGAAGGTATAACGGAAAAACAATACAGAAGTTGACGCAACTGAACACGTACGGGGCATGTGCACAGACAGCCATTCCGGGAAAGAGTCCCGAATCAAAATGTGGTTTTTTTAAAACTCAAACGATGGAAATGTGTGGAAAAATAAGAGAGTGATCAAAATTTGTATAATGTCCTTTTAAATGGCCATATACCTTAACGGTCGTTTGCCCGTTAAGGTATAGCGTCGTTTATTAAGGCGCTATACGTGAATTTGAAAAGACATGAGGTATAACGTCTTTTATTACCGCGCTATACATATTTTGTGGCCCCACCAATAATTTTTCTGGGCTTAACTAACATAACAATAATTCAATTGGGTATTGTATGGGTCAAAATCCGACCAAGTTCAACGAATGCGAATGAACAAGTGTAGAAGTTATGGCTGAGGTCGAGCATGGCCCAATAACGAGGAGTCGCCAAGTAAGATATCGAGACCGAGGTCGAACAGAGAAGCATAGGAGTAACGACTAGGACAGTCTTGGAATTACCAAAAGGAATATTCAACCGAATATTCACCTTGGTGTACTTTTTAGGGATTCCTAGGAATATCCAATATAAATAGTAAGAGATAGGGAACAAAAAGGGAAATTCATTTTTTCTAATAAGAACACTTGTAAGAAGTTGACTCTAGAGAGATAATACAAAAAGCTTGCCTTTCTATTGTGATTGCTTTTGTTGTTTATTCTACCTTTCCACTCACACGATCCAAGAACACTTTGTCCATTTTCATATTAGTTATCACACGTTGTTGTCAAAAGGAGGAATCATCCACATCATTCAATATTTGGGTGAATTATTCTTCCTATTTACATTTATTGTCATGTATCATATTTATTGCTTGCCATTATTCCCTCGCTCATCCACAATCATTAAATACCCCTTTGATATTTAATAGCCTTGAGTGTGGTTTTATATTACTGCCGTCTATTAATCTCAGATCTAGGATTTATTACATTTAACTAGGACTTACTCATTATCATCTTATTTAATTAGTTTAACAAAATATTTAATACTTTTTGGTCAATCACTTTGGCGTCGTCTGTGAGGAATTTCTAGTTAAAATTTTAGTTTCTTCTAGATCTAAAAAAAACTAAAACTTTCTTTTTCCTGCTTGCACGACCTAACATGGCAGGAAATGGAGAAGGAAGATTGAAAGCACTAGCAGGCCTCACTACTAACCTCCTAAGCACCATCAATGAGGTTAATGGAGATGACGAGGAGAATGTGACGCCAAGCGTTTCACCTAGGCAAAGTGTTTCACCCCCTCCCCCCCATTCATGGCAGCGTTACCGCCTCTCATGGAAAAATAGCTTATACGTCCACGACAGAAGAAGCACCACCATCAGTGAAAATATTACTAGAGGTATGTCCGACGAGTACACTGAACAATATACTCGACAAACCCGCTCAAGGGGCGAGTAGAACTGATGCACGAGTCGATATCACAACGATAACCAACGAGCAACACACTCCTCCTCCAATAGGTACCACTCACACTGTTAATGATGCAGGTAAAGACGCCCTCGTTGCCATTCTAAGAAAAATGGAGGAGATGGAGAACAAGAATAAAGCACTCCGCGACCAAATGAGGGAACACCAAGAGAGGGTTGAAAAGATACCAGGTGCCCCAAAACTTCTGCCAATACGAGATGTCGGCCGGTTCGTGGAACAACCGTATATCGATGAGGCTGCACCACATGCTATACCCAAAACATTCAAGATGTCGCAATACTTAAAAATATATGACGGCACAACGGACGCTGAAGATCACATCATCTACTACGTCACCGCAGTGAAAGGCAACGACCTCACTAAAGAACAAGTGTCGTCGGTACTGCTGAAGAAGTTTGGCGAAACTCTAACCAGGGGAGCCTTGACTTGGTACTCACAACTACCAGCACATTCCATAGAAACATTTGAGAGATGGTCGACAAGTTCGTCACTGCCCATGCCGAGCCAAGAAAGCAGAAGCCAAGGTGAATGATATATTCACCATTAAATAGTCACCCGGCGAAGGAATCAGGGACTTCCTCGCCCAGTTCAACAGAGTGAGAATGACCCTTCCAAATGTGTCAGTGGGAATGGGGTAGCAGCTTTCCAGAAAGGGCTGAACAGGAGCGGGTCGAGGGCGACTAGAAAACTGTTGAGAAGGATCATGAAATACCCCCCGCCTCCCAACTACCTAGGAAGGATACACAACGCATATTGTGCGTAGGTGAGAGTGGACGAGGACGACCTTAATGGACCAACCCAGCCGCTAACGTTGGTCTAGATGGAGTCGAGAAAAGACCGTCGAAACGACAGTCGAAGGGACCATATAGGTCCGCGCCTCAATCGCGAAAGACACCAGCCATACATCATAACTACTGTCATACCACCCCCTCTCCATGACGATGGCCCATCTAGGCCGCAAACAGGGGCTCACCGAAAAGAAAGAGGTATGTCTACACTGTTATCTGCTCATAATTTTTGTGTTTCTCCTTCAGAGATAGTCTACGCCCTAGAGAAGCTCGGCCCTAAGGTGAAATAGCCGCAAAAGATGAAGTTCAACCCAAACACCAGAAAGTCGAATGCCCTCTGTGAATTCCATCAGGAGCGAGGCCATAAGACTTGTACTGTATCACCTTGAATTAAGAAGTAGTAAACATGCTCCACCAAGGGCATTTGAGGGAGCTGATGAGCGACTGAGGAAGAGCCAATTTCGCTCGTGGGGGGGAACAACATCAAGGCCCCCCGAAAGCACTCCCCCTATCCCGTACCATCCACGTAAAATTCACAACTACCCACAAGTTGAAGCAGTCGATCACCCACGAACGGTATGACGACCTCGAAGAAAGTATCACTTCAATAAGTCGGATACCCACGATTTGACCTTTACTCACTATGATGCTCTTGTTATTACTTTACGAATTTCAGATACCGATGTAAAACGGATTATGGTAGATGACGGAAGCGGAGCGTGTATTATCCACCCTAGGGTTCTGGCACAAATGAGACTCGAGGATAAGATAGTGCCACACTACATAACACTAACAGGTTTTAACAATGCAGTTGTAGACCTCCCAAGAGATCACACTGCTCGTTCTAGCCGGTGGTATCACCCTGAAAATAATGTTTCACGTCATGAATCAAGACACAACGTACAACGCCATCATAGGACGGCCATGGATACACGCCATGAGGGCCATCCCGTCCAGCCTATATCAGGTCATCAAGTTTCCCACCCCGTTGGGAGTATTCAGCATTTGCGACGCGTAGTGCACAGCCCAAGAATGCTATCGCATCGCCCAAGACTGCACATATACTCAACATTTGAAAGGCAAAGGCGCAGAAGCATATCAATTAGCGAGGTCGGGGTCAGATGGTGACGAACAAAGAGACGTCATCAAAGATCCAGACATCGTGGAAGCCACGGGATCAACTGTGGAAGACCTCGATCACGTTCAGCTAGATAAAAACGACCACAACAAAAAATCTTTCATCGGCCACAAACTCCAAGAACCGGGTAAATTCCACAAATTTTTAACTGACAACGCGGACTTGTTTGCCTTATCCTATGCATATATGCCAGGCATCCCGAAGGAAATAACAACACACAAGCTGAATGTCGACCCACTGTACCCGCTGTTACGGCAAATCAGAAGAAAATTCAATGTCGTAATAAATGATGTCATCCGCAAAGAGGTGGAAAAATTGCTCGCAAATGGTTATATCAGGGAGTCAAAGTACCCCCAATGGGTCGCCAACGTGGTCATAGTGAAAAAGAAAAATGATAAATGATGCATGTGAGTGGACTTCACATATCTGAACAAGGCCTGCCCAAAAGACTCATTCCCGTTGTCTCACATTGATCGGCTCATCGACGCAAAAGCGGGGCATGAGCTGTTAAGTTTCTTAGACGCCTACTCAAGTTACAACCAAATCCTCTTGGAGGAGGAGGACCAGGAAAAAGCCACTTTCATCACCCACCAAGGGACGTACTGCTACAGAGCCATGTCGTTCGTACTGAAACACGCAGGGGCAACCTATCAGAGGCTAGTAACCACAATGTTCAAAGAGCAGCTCGGCAAAACGATGGAGGTATATATAGACGACATGTTTGTCAAGTCGAAAAGAAAAGAAGATCACATCGACCATATGAGGGAGGCCTTCAACATACTTAGGCGGTATGGCATGAAGCTGAATCCCGAGAAATGCACCTTCGGCGTGACCTCAGGGAAGTTCCTCGGCTTTTTGGTGGCTTAGAGAGGCATTGAGGTTAACCCTGACCAAATCAAGGCTATGGAGGAAATACCTGAAAATTTGACCAGCAAGAAGCAGGTGCAAAAGCTTACTGGCCGTATAGCCTCCCTATCGAGATTCATCTCACGATCCTCTGATAGATGCCACAAATTCTTCGGTGTACTCAAGAAGGAAAACAGACTCCAATGGAATTCCGAGTGCGTCAACTCCCTAAGAGAATTAAAAGCATACCTATCATCGCCCTCGTTGCTTGCCAAGGCAGAGCCCGGAGAACGCCTCCTAATCTACCTGGTCGTGTCCGACTGCGGTGAGCGCAATTTTGGTCCGTGAAAACAAAGGTACGCAATTTCCAATCTATTACATTAGCAAAACTTTGGTCGTCGCCGAAACGAGGTACTCTTACCTCGAAAAGCTGGGCCTGGCTTTAGTCGTAGCTTCACAAAAGCTTAGACCTTATTTCCAATGCCACCCTATTTCGGTGATCACAACCTTTCCTCTGAGGAGTATCATACATAAACCCGAGTTGTCGGGTAGGTTGGCTAAATGGACAATCGAGTTAAGCGAGCACGATATAATATATCAGCCGCAAACATCGATAAAGTCGCTAGTGTTGATACCCAATTTTTCTTATATTATTTCCAAAATGCATATATATTTTCAAAATAATGCATGAGCATCAATTAGTATTTTCTCATAATTTTCTGTAATTTTAACGGATTTATCCTAGCATTTTATTATCTAAATAATTACTAATTGCATCACAAATATTTTTATAATAATTTTATTGCTTAATTTTATCGTTTATATTTATATTAAGATTTAATTATTTTATGCATAATAGTATTTACATATTTAGGTTATAATTGCAATAACTTTGCAATACTAGCCCATATATGCATAATTACTTTATTTTACACGAAAATGACTTTTTATATTTGTATAATATCAAGTAATTATTTTAAATCATTTTCATACACAAATATCATTTTTCATCATTTACTAACTATTTTTATAAATTATTTTATTAAATTAAATGCGTATTTAAAATATAGCCCATTTATAATTAATTCTCGGACTCCAGCCCAATTATTACAACCCAATACCCATAACCCAAACCCAATAACCCTGATCCAATAACCCATCCCAGCCAAAATTTAATCTTGGTCGTTGATCTCAGAGGATCAACGGTCTAGGATTCACCTTCCATTTTTAATTACACCCAAACCTAAACCCTACCCCCTATTTTCCATACCCGCCGCCCTTCCACCCCTTCTCTTCTCTCGCACTCCCCTTCTAACCCTAGCCCGCTGTCACTGATATTCCCTTGATTCATGGGGTTATCCTTCGATTTTAGGCCTTATCTGGCCTCATCTCTCTACTGGTTGTTCGATTTTCATGTTACTTGAAGGTAATCTCAAGAGGTTCGAACCAGATTTGGTTTAAAAAACTCTCCTTTCTCGATTAATCCGTTTATATTCACTCTGATGTCTGTGAGTACTAATACTTTCGTGTTTTTATGGTTACAAATCTCTGGTTCAAACCAGATTTGATTTACTTTTGTTTATTTTCACGAACCTAGCTATTTCTGGTTAAATATGTTTGGATCTCTTTAGATCTGAAGCGATTTTGAGTTTGTTTGGTATTTTTCCCTTAAGATTTTCTGTTTTACTATTATTGTTAACCGATTTCATTTTTCCCTAAAAGCTAGGGTTTTGATTTCTAATGAGGTTTCTGCAAAAATGTTTAAACGCTTAAATGTTTCAACTCTGGATTTCTTATTTACTATTTCGACTGATTTTTTCTTAAGTTTCTTCTCTATGTCTTTGATATGCCTTAGGGTTTTCAATTATTCGACTGTTTGTTATAATGATTTTCTTGTTTACCTTAGCTCTGTCAATTAAAGTGATTAATTGATTTACTTGCCTAATTAGGGTTTGAAATTGTGCCTTTCCTTTAAAACCGATATTTCTTTATCGGATTTTTACCTGTTCTTTCCTTATGTGTGATTACTAATTGGTATTACTTTCCTTAATTCCTTTACTGGCTTGATTTCTATGCTTTGATTATTAGGGCTAACTTATAATTGATCTCTGGACTTACTGCTTACCTTATTTAAACCTTAATCTTGCATGATGATTTATTCCGTGTGAGTTTCTCCTTAATTTAAGTGATACATACTTGATTTTGTCCTATTAATTGATTTGTGTTAACCCTAATTGATTTATTGATGGATTACCTTATTTGTGTATAATTAATTTTATACTTTATTTGGTTTTACTCTATCGTATGCTATAAAGCCTTTCATTGTTCTGATTTCAAAGACATTTACTAAAACTTACACTCAGATACACACTGAGACTCAGACTCACTTACACAATTTTCAACTTCTTCACTTTACAACTTAAAACTCTCAAGTTTTCTGTTCTCTCAAGAACTTAAGTTCTCTCTTTCTATTATTCTGATTTGTTGCACTGTTTGGCCGGCTATAAGCCAAGGCTAGATTCTCTGGATTCAAATTACCATTGCATTCTTGTTACTTTCTTCTCAACTGGTATGCTTTAACTCATGTTATCCTATTCAATTATATGTGCTCATTTGGTTAGTTTTTCTCAGCATGCTTCTGTTTTCCATATGACTATGTGATTCTACTTAGTGATATTGTTAAGCTAAGTTATCCTATTTTACTATGTGACTCTCAACCGACATGCTTTAACTCATGTTATCCTATTTCTGTCCTATGTGATTATTGGTTAGTTTAAAATCTCAGCATGCTTCTGTTTGCTATATGCCCATATGATTTCACATAGTGATAATGCTAGCTAGGTTATCTCTAATGATGCGAAACCTTGTTCCATGTTCTGAACATGATTAGATATTGTAAGCACGTAATTAATGTATGGCCAATTCTGTCTGTTAAATCAAGTGTCCTTGCTCTTTTGTGATTACTTTAAATACTGGTACATTATCTAGTTTGAATATATATCAATCTGTTTGAACCATATGTTGAATATGGATTTTGTTTATTTCTTGGTGGAGTTCTGTTTGCAGTCTATGTAGTCTGAATCTGTTTGCTTCTGGAAATTAAATTATTTTCTAAAATTGTCCCCTTACCCTTTATGTACTGTTTTCAAACTTCTACTCTTAGTTATTTAGGGTCCTACCACCCCCAATGTGAGCACTGTCTAGGGTCCTTGAGACTCCTCCGATCTCTGACACATTGGGGCTGGTCTTCCAATCTTGTTTGAAGTGTTTCTTTAAGTGTGGTCCTGGTGTGAGCATTGCCCGGGGCCCTTGAGGCCCTTGGGAACTTTGACACACTAGGAACCTAATTTTATGTGCCATGGATGGATCCTCCATTATGCTCCAGAGTTACTATGCTTGAAGACCTGGCTCCCAGGTTTATATTGGGCCTATGAAGGCTCCCTATAGCGTAATGAATACTGATGTGTAATTTATTCATTATTAGGTTGTAATAATGTAATAATCTCTGTAAAAAAAATAGATATGGGGTTTATTAGTAAAAGCTGGAAGGGGGGGGGGGGGCCTTTCTATATCTTTGTTTAAAACTCGGGTAGAAATCTTGCCTATAGGTTATTGTGTTGATCTATTATGTGAATGCTACTGCTCGTCTAGAGATCATGCCTATAGGATATTTTTCTGGATGTTTGTGACTCCGAATTTTTATATTTTTGGCATATTAGAGACACTGCTTATAGGTTTTGTCCATTATGCATTGGAAATCCATGTTCATAGGATCTACACATATTTCCAATCTCAACGTGCATTAGTGATCATGCGTATAGGATCTTATTTGTGTAAATTAATAAACATTCCTGGCAATGTGTTTAAAAATTCTGCCCACATGTGATTAATAGATATCATGCTTATAGGATATAAAACCAGTTTTATTCAATTTAGATAACATGTCTATAGGAATAAAAGGAATCAGTTTCAAAACCTAGAAATCATATCTATAGGATTTAAACTATATATCATGCCTATAGGGTAAATTAGTTTGTAAACTTCGAAATCATGCTTGTAATCAGTTTTAACACTTAGAAATCATGCCTGTAAGAGCTAATTAATTCTGCAAAAATTAGAAAGCATGCATATAAGATCTAAAAAATATAAAACCTATTTTTACGAGTTAAAATCAGTAACTCACTTAGAAACCACGTTATAGGTCTATAATTAACAATTGTAGATGCCATGCCTATATGATTCTACTCTGGTTATCACTTAGGCAAACCTATAGGGTTATTAAGAATTATGGGCCTAACAATTGTGACATCTTGCTGCCTGAAATGTGCCCAGATTCAAAACTTAATCAAATCAGTAGGCAAGCCAGTAGGTCCTAATGCTCGTTTTAATAAAACTTTTGTCTTATATTCTGTTATGCACATCTGGATATCCTGCCTATAGGATCCCTAAATTAATAAAGTTTGTTGATTTAATTGCGTGCATTTGTTGTCTACTTGTGGAGGTTAATATGAGCCCTTATTTGCTCCTTATATGATAGTCCTATCTGAATTTTGCTTGTCGCCTAGATTTTCCTCATTTTAAGCAACATAGGTCAGTCTAGAACCACCCTAACTAGAGGTCCTAAACACCTCAAGGACCATAGGTAAGGGACGAGTAGTGCATGCATAAGGAACGAGCTAGAAGCCATTAGAACGCTTAGGTAACAACTTAAATATAGTAATTGGGTAGTAAAGGAGATGATGGCCCGTGCTAATACTAGGAATAGCACCCCAACTTGGGGAAAGTTACCAAGTATTGCATGGAAGTGATCCTATAGGTTAAAAAACCTAGGACCCCTTTAATCTTGTTTAAAGTAATGTATAGTTATCCAAATTGCTTTATTTTCCTTTATATACTAATTCGCTTAATTAAGTTCGGCCGGGACCCACCGTTGTGGACCTCGAGGGGTGGCTAACACCTTCCCCTCAAGGTAATTTCGAGCCCTTATCCGATCTCTGGTAATGCAAACTAGTTTCATGAGTTAATTACTCTAGGTTCCCTAACGCACCTTAATCCGTTAGGTGGCGACTCTTCAAATCCCATATCCCATTCCAAAAGCAAGGGAGTTGTCTCAGAATTGTCGAAACCTGATTTCGCGAGAAAAGGGGGGGGGACAACAAGTACTCGTTGGCTTCGTCACTGACTTCAGTGCTAAAATAATGCCTGAGGTCGAAAGGGAAACCACTAGTACTTCCCCAAGTTTCACGACCTATGGATTTTATACACCGATGAAGCCTCCAACGCGTCAGGATCTGGACTAGGACTCGTACTCTAGGTCCCGACAAGAGAAGTAATTCGCCAGTCCATATGGTGTCCCGATATGACTAATAATGAGGTCGAGTATGAGGTCGTGATTGCAAGATTAAAATTGGCCCTCAAATATGGAGCACGACGGGTTGTCCTCCGATGTGACTCACAACTCGTCGTCAATCAAGTCACATGGACTTTCCAAATCAAAGAACAAAAGCTACAAAATTATTAGGGCGAGATCTGCAAGATGCTGACTGAGATCGATGTATACCAGCTCGACCAGATACCTCGAGCGCAGAACATCGAGGCAGACGTCCTCGCCAAATTAGCGACAACTACCTGGAACATAAACGGAAAAGAGAACATGGCCACTCTCCTCCATTCATCAATAGATCAAATCGAGGTACAAACTATAAACGTGACTTGGGATTGGCGCAATCGTATTATCTCATAATTGCAGTACTGAGTTCTCTTAGCCGATAAAAAAGAAACCAACAAGCTTCGAATGCAGGCGGCCAAGTACATCATCGTCAATAATGACTTGTACAAAAGAACCTTTGGCGGTCCCCTAGCAAAATTATTAGTACCAAACCAAACGGGGCACGTCCTTGAAGAAGTACACGAAGGCCACTGCGAAGCTCATACAGGCAATCGAGCTCTCATCAGATGCCTCATACGAGCAGGCTACTATTGGCCCCTAATAAAAAAGGAGGTCGCCGACTTCGTCAGAAGGTGCGAGCAATGCCAAAAATACGCCCCCATTATTCACCAATAATGAGAGCACCTCCACTCAGTCACCTCGTCTTGTATTTTCATCAAATGGGGAATGGACATCATCGGACCCCTCCCAGCAGGACGAGGTAATGCACGGTTTCTTTTAGTTTTAACTGACTAATATTTCAAGTGGGTAAAAGCAGGTGAATTTGCCCAAATACGCGAGCAAGAAGGTATCACGTTCATATGGATAAACATCATATGCCGCTTCGGCATCCCTAAAGAAAAAGGTTGCGACAACGGACCCCAGTTCACTGGGAAAAAGACCGCCGAGTTTTTCAAAAAATGGCACATCAATAGAATACTCTTCAAGCCATATCATCCCACAGGCAACGGTCATGAGGATTCCTCCAACAAAACAATATTGAACATCATGAAAAAGAAGCTCGATAACACCAAGGGAATGTGGCAGGAATTACTGTCGGAAGTGTTATGGGCATACCACACCACGCCGAAAACAAGCATAGGAGAAATACCATATTCACTAGTCTATGGGGTTGATGCAGTAATACCGGTCGAAGTTGGTGAACCTATTCTAAGGTACTCAAACGAGAGCGGGCCAAGAAACGATGAAAGCAGAAGGCAAGACCTCGATGAAGCCGAAGAGCGGAGAGACATGGCCTACATAAGAATGATAGCTCAAAAACAACAGGCAAAGCGGTACTACAACAAAAAAGCCAAAGTCAGGCCACTCAAAGTCGGGGACTACGTACTCAAAGCCAAAACATAAGCGAGCAAAGACCTACGGGAAGGCCAACTGGGAACCAATTGGGACGGCCCATACAAAATCATAGTGGCGGTAATCAAAGGGTTGTTTCGGCTAGAAACAATGGAGGGAAAATTACTGCCAAACAATTGGAACGTCTCCCACCTCAAATACTTCAACTTCTAAAGATAGATGTCCCCCAAATCGTACTCTTTTACCCTCACCCGAGTTTGTTCCAATTGGGTTTTCTCGGAGAGGTTTTTAACGGGACGATGAAGAGGGCATCTCGAAGTTTAAGTGTTAAGTTCATCGCTCGACCTCTCAACTACTTCTCCAGGTCGACCAATGAAGGTACTACATAGGCTGGGACTTCTCCAATGTATGTGAGAACAGAGCAAAAACATGTAAACTTCTCCAATGAATGTATAAACAAAGAGAAAATATGCAAATACATGAGTTTCTTATTTCTCCGCCAAGTTTATATATTACGCCAATCTCAAAGTCCACATTCGACCTCGTAGAATCACTTAGAGTCAAACATTCGTCCTCTCTCGAATCAACTCACATTCGACCTTGCTCGAATAGAATATTCGACCTCGCTCGAATCGATTAACGTTTGACCTCTCTCAAATTAATTAACATTCGACCTCGTCGAATCACTTAGAGTCGAAAATTATAACTCGCTCGAATCGAATTACATAAGACCTCGCTATAATAGATTCACATTTGACCTCGCTCAAATTAATTAACATTCAACCTCATCGAATCACTTGAGTCAAACATTCGACCTCGCTCGAATCGACTAACATTAGACTTCGCTTGAATTAATTAAAATTCGACTCCGCTCGAATTGACTCACATTCGACCTCGCTCAAATAGATTCACATTCGACCTCGCTCGAATTAATTAACATTCGACCTCGTCGAATCACTTGAGTCAAATATACGACCTCCTTTGAATTAATTAACATTCGACCTTGCTCGAATTAATTAACATTCGACTTTGCTCGATCGACTCGCATTCGACCTCGTTCAAATTAATTAACATTCGACCTCGTCTAATCACTTAAAGATCTAACATTTGACTTCGCTCGAATCGACTCGCATTCGACCTCATTTGAATTAATTAACATTCGACCTCATAGAATCACTTAAAGAGTCAAACATTCGACCTCGCACGAATCAACTCGCATTCGACCTCGTTCGAACCAACTAGGAGTCAGGAACTCTTACAAAGAAACACATACGAAGAAAAGCAAAAAGGGCCGAGAACATAGAGCAAAAAGTCATTCATTCCATTCCAAAGCAAATAAAACATCTTACAAAGGTCCAGAAAGACGCCCCCATAAAAAAAAGAACAAAAACTAAGTACAAAAGCATCACACTACATCATCTCCGCTTGTGCCATCGCCACCTTCACCGCCCGGTCCAGTAGCACCATCTCCACCATCATCCGCGCCATCAACGTACTCATCGTCATACAAAGCATCAGATGCGAGACCGTCCAATCCATCTTCGTCATCATCTATCTCGGGCGTACCGGGGTCATAGCCACATGCATCACGAGCTGCACGTGCCTTAACACGAGCATCCTTGAATTCCTCCTTAAAAGCCTTGTCGGCCGTCATCAGAGCCCTATATATGTCAAGCTCGGCCTCAACGTGAACCCACTTCTCGTACAAGTCCCGGAACACATTTAGATAAGTGGAAGCATGAGAGGTAGATGGTTGGTCCTGTTGCAGCGCATTCTCTATTTTTAGGACGGCAATCTGCTCGTTCAGATCTGAGATCTCCGCCTTTAAATCGCCTATCAGCTCTTCAAGCTTCGCCTCTTTAAGCGCCGATGTTTCTTTCACTAGACCGTCTCTGCCACAACAGCCGTTCTGGATATCTCAACTCTCTCCAACTCCTCATCTTTGGCGGCCAACTCATCCCTCAAGCTATTGGACCTAGCTTCACTCCGTTCAAGCTCGACCCGTAAGGACGCCACCTAAGCCTAGAGATAAACATTCTCGGCCATTACTCCCTTGCTCACCTCTAGCTCTTCATCTTTATCTCTCAACGTCCCCTCGATCACGTTTCACCTGCCAATGTCCCTCATAATCTCACCATCCTTCTCCCTCAACTCCTCATCTTTTTGTTTCAACTCATCTCGGAGAGTCTGGAATTGACCGTCCTCGCCGAGTATGCTGACCAATGCTCGGTGCATGGTATGGTGCTCCCTATATTTGGACTCCATCCTCTTGTAAAGAGCCGCCCTTTTCTCTTCACGACGGGCGCTCTCAATCTCCAAAATGGGAGTCTGATAAACAAAAGAAGAAAGATCAGAAAAGGCAGATAACGTGAAGAAAATAATGAAGTTAAAGCGTGGAAAAGGAACTTACTCGCAGGGTCATCCCGGAAATGCCCAGTGACAAGTCCGCATCCTTCATCGACTGCATCGTCTTGTTCTCAGATTCCATGTATAAGGGGGCCAGGGCCGGAATTACCCGCTCCGTGTTGACGAACAGGTTGAAGTCCACAAGAATTACTATACTCCGAGTAGACCCTTCGGTCCTCACTTCTACTCGAGTAAACCTCTCTTCGAAGGTCCGTACTTCCTCGGGGTCGATATCAAAACCATACCTCTCATCTTCCACATTAATTGTTTTCCCCTTAGCACCCGCAAACGATGAGCCGACCTCAGCGGTCTGTGGCCGTTCCCCCCCCCCTCCCCCATAGAAGCCCCTTCTGCCTCTAATGGCCTCCCCTCTACAGCAACCTTTGGCGCAGGAGAAACCTCGATAACCAGTGGATGCACCGACTCCGCGTCCAATATGATCGGCCCTTCAAGCGCAGCAGTGGTCGTGGTGACTCCGCTAGTCTCTACCCTCCGCCTCTTCAACGGTGTCATTTCCTTCTCGCCGGGAGAAGACTCATCTATCAGGTGCATCACTGGGCGGACCGGGGTCTCTGTTGATGTAACGACCATCTATGGGCTAGAGTCACCCAATGACGGAGTCTGAGGAGAAGCATTCTGCGCGGACTCAGCCAACATGAATTGCATCTCAGCCGAGGCGATTGCCTTGTGGAAGGCAGGAACGGGAGACTTCGCCTTCTTAGAATTCCTCCGACCTGACACCAATAAAAGAATCATAAGTACAAAGGGAAGATGAGCTACAAAAAAGTCGAAATATCTACAAGACAAGGTTCAACTTACCGGTCGAGGGCTTGGTCTCAAACTTCTTGTTGAAAGACGCCCAGTCACGAATCCCTACGGTGAAGGGGAGGATTTGTGCCACTCAGTCATCAATGTCGGCGACCAGAGAAGGGGGGTGCCTCTCAGCTACATGAAAGGGAAAGAAACAAGTAAGTCATGAAACCCAGAAAAAAGAGAAAAAAGCGTGATTCAGTTGACGAAGACACTTACGAGTAAAATTCCACTGCTCGGGGAACCCGCTAGGGTTATGTTTAACCAAAGAATTAGATCCTTTGACCAAAGCTGTTTTTAGGATGAACGCGGTTGCTGATAATCAAGGAAATAATATTAAATAAAGAAGTATAAGTAAAAGTCAATAGTATGATATGCTGAAAAGTAAAGTGTGTTGTATTCGCAATTTCGCCCCCCTTTACAAGTTATATTCTCTTCCTTTATATAGGGAGTTTCTTAATATAACGTCTGATTCTTGCAATGATCGCCCATTAATGGCTAATTATTAAATTAATGAGGCATTACAAAGGGTAACCGTAACTGTTGCATGAAGTTCATATAACGTATGGATCATTAATTGAGGATCCTTGAATCTGCCCGTAGCTCTGTCCGGATTCATCCTGACCGTGTCTCTTCCCCGTCTTAATCAGGTCGAATTTCCCGTGGCTGATGAACTCGAAGGTTTATTGATCCTTTCCTCTTTGTTACGTACCTCTTTATAGAATCATATCCAGCTGTCGCGTTTTCCTTGGTCCACGTAGCCAGCTGAGTTGTCTATAATCAGCTTACGTGTGAGACTCTTTTTTACCAATACATATAGTCCCCTCACTTACCATTTATTTATCGATTAATATTTGGTAAATGGATACGTATTTATGGCGGGAATATTTTGCCGCCGCTTTACCTCAAAATATTGTATCTTTCTCTGAACATAGGCGTCGTTTGTCACTTCCATTTAGTGCTCAAACCACGTGTCCTTCCCGGATTGGTTTTGCAGTTACTCGACGCCTTTTAGGGCTTTTTGCGGCTGCTTTAGTCCTGAAGTGACACTTTCAACTATGACTTTTCATCATTATTTTCTCCCATGTTTGACGGTTGTTCTCAAGTATAAATACCTTTCTTCTTTTCTTTGCTTCCACGAAGCTTTTTCTAACTTGTCTCTTTTACTTGTAAAGAATTTTTTCTTGCCTTTGTAAACATGTCTTCTTCAAACCAAACCAAAAGAGTAATAGATGTTGAGAATTTAACACCATCTCCTGCTCTGACTATGAGTCATAGGGGTGGTAGACTAAGGAGTCTAGAATCCACTCCTTCGAGAGGCTTTTCTTCTTCTCAGATAGTCTCCCCTCTTTTTGCTTGGTCTCTAGTTCCTCCAAGGGCTAGGGCTTCCCGGTCTTAGTCTATAGGTAGAGATGAACACCTTCGTGAACCTAGAGTTGATGAAATTATTTGTCCCTTGATAGCGTTGAGAGGTATCCAACCCTTATTACTGAAGGTCAGATTTCCCTTGTTCGTAGGGAGTGTTTTTGGAGGTCTGATTTTCCTGTTTATATTCCGAATAGTAATCAAATAATAATGTCTTACAAGACGGGGTATTCTTTTGTCTATACGTACCCTTTTACTCTAGGGTTTAGACCTCCTATTGATCCAGTCATCATAGAGTTCTGTCGTTTCTTCAACATTTGCTTAGGGCAAGTTGGTCCGCTTGTGTGGCGGGTTGTCGCGTGTCTTAGGAGTTTAGCTTCTTTAGCCTCAGTTCCTTTTACCTTCAATCACCTCATTCATCTTTATTCCCCTACCTTATTTCGTCAAAGGGTGTTTACTCTAGCTGCCAGGAGCAAGAGAGTATTGGTTACCCCTGATGATGATAAAGATAGAGGTTGGTAACTCCGGTACGTCGTTGTGCCCACTGCTGGTTTAGAGTGCGAGGAAAATATTTCCTTCCCTGAGAAGTGGAATCGTACACGTGAGTGCTTTCTAACTGTTATTCATTATTTTTCTTCTTTTTGCTTTAAGTGTTTTATTAACACCGTAGCTATTTCCTTCTTCCTTCAGCAATCATGGGTACTGTTGAGAATGTCTCTGGTATCCGCGATTGGGTAGAAAAGCTATTGTCTGTTGCTCCATGGGAAGAAAGATCTTGGAAGCACTTCCCTGGGAAGTACAGTTGGAAAGTAAAGACCCACGGTAAGTGAAGCTTTTGTTTTCACTTCTTTCCTTACTTGAACTTCTTTTTTCTTTGTCGTTTATCTTTTTCCCTTTTGACAGGGTTTTCTGTTCGTGGGGTGTCTACTGCTTCTATTTGGAATATGTCTTTGGCTCATGCCCAAAGAATTATTTCTAGTGCTTCTTCCTCGAAGAGGAAAGTTGATGAGTCTCGATCCGTTGAAGTAGAAGATGAAGAGGAGGGTGCTTTGGTGCACAAATCATGAAGAAGAAGGGTGATTTCGGACGATGAGTCTACACCTGTGGATGTACCTTCCGTGCCTGAAGTGAGACCTTCTACATCCGGGAATGTTTCTTATTTTCCTGCACATGATTCCGTGGATCATGTATTCCGCGAAGGCTTTGGCTCCGCTGTTGACGAAGTCCCTTTGGCTGTTTTTCCTGTTCCTTTTAGAGAGTCTGCTCCTATTGTTTCCTCCTCTCCTTTAGCTATTACCTCTCCTATTGTCGCTTTTCCCGTGGCTTCTTCAGCTCATCAAGCTTCCGTGCATGATACTTCTTCTGCTCCCCAAACTTCACTTCCCGTGGTTTCTTTATCTCAGTCCGCTTTCGCGCCTCCAGTAACAGAGGTACGGTCTTCCAGCAGGGAGATGAGGCAAGTGCTGATTGAAGTTCCGGCTGATGGAAGCCTCTTTAAGAAATACAAACAAACTGAAGTGTGGATGAATCCTTTGATTGGTCCAACAGAGAGGACTAAACTTGACAGCCATAGTGCCCTTACATGGGCTAATGAAGTTGTTCATTCTTATTTGAAGGTAACATGCCTTTTGCCCTCTTCTTATTTACGTATCTAAAAATATGTCATATCATATCTAATTGATTTTTTTTGTAGACCAATCTCATAGGTATAAAGCTTATGAAGAGGATTTCTAACACGGAGCAAGAGTTAAATGAGTGGCATGCTGAAGCTGGGAATTGGAAGGAGCAATATGAAATCCTGAGGATCGACATGGATGCCTTAGAAGAAGAAAGGAGTACCTTGAAGCGGCAAATGAGACTCATGGCAGCGGAACTGGAGGTGGAGAAGGCTTCTTCCAATAAGCTGATAAGGATAAGAGTATCCTCGAATCTACATTTGCTGAGCAATTGTCCCGTGCCTCAGAAGAAGCTAGAAATTTGAAAGCCTTGTTGGAGCGGAAGGAGGAATATTCTGGCGAACTTGTGCAGTCACTCACCCGGACTCAAGAGGATCTTCGCATTGCCCTGGAAAGAATCCAATCTCTGGAGAAGTCTATTGTGCCTTTGAGGGCTGCCCATGAAGTTGCTGAGGCTGAAAAGGACAATCTAAGAGCTGAGCTTCAGGTATGGGCGAAAGATTATGAAGATCTTGAAGAGGCGGCTGCGGTCGATGTTAGTTGGGCATACATGATTTCTCGCTTTGATACATTAACGGAGATGAATAGGGAAGATTTCGACCTTGATGCTGAAATTGCTAAAACCAAAGAAGCCATGGAGAAGGCTCAACAAAGGTCGGAATATCTCTTCGCCTGAAGATGAACCCCATCCTACACAAGCCTCTTCGTCCCAAGCTTCTCCTGCCTCCGCTGCCAGTGAAGAAGTTGATCCCTCTCATAAAGAAGATTAATATCTCTCTCTTTTTTTACTTGATTGGTGGTTACCCCCAGCTCCATCGGGGGTAAATTTGAATCTTTCTAAAGTCCCCAACTGATAACTTAGCGGTATTTTAATGTATAAACTATATGCGGCTAAGTAGCCACTTTTGTTTTTGAATATATGCAAAGTGTGACTTTTTTTTTGAGCTTTTGTTTCACTCTTTAGTCATTTGCATGTTTTGATTTTTGAGATTTTTGTTTTACCTCTGAATTTTTGCATGAAGATGCTGAAATCACTCGTACCTTTTCATAGTAGGCACGATGTTGTATAAAACGTGAGCCTTATTTGTAATAGGCTTTGTTTGTGAAAGAGGGCCCTTTCTTTTTTATTGACACTTAATGAAGAAGACGTCTCAACTTCATGATGGTGTAATAATGTAATAGAGTGATAGGAATTTTTTCACATGTTTGAGAATGCTTCTGAAGAAAGTTTTTCGTTTGAACTTTCATGACATTTTACATGTGTTTGATTTATCGTCTAAAACTCATGTTGCAACTGTTTTCATTTAACAGATTTGATACACTTGTATTTCGTAACTGTTTTTTATAGGTAACAGTTTTTTCGAATTAATACAAGGAGATAACTATTTTTCATTAGTAACAGTTTTATAATGATTGGGGCTTTTACCCGTAACTGTTTTTGTTGACAACAGTTTTAATAAGTACAAGGGAAATGCTTTTTCATCTGTAGCTGTTTTATTTTATAACAGTTTTCTGAGCAAACACAAGGGTTTTGATCTTTCATCCGTAACTGTTTTATTCGATAACAGTTTTCTATATGAGTACAAAGATTTCGTAACTGTTTTTGATCACAACAGCTTTTGAATGAGTACAATGATGATGATCTTTTACTCCTAACTGTTTTTGTTACAACAGTTTTGAATAAGTACAAAGATGTGCATTTCTTCCTCATAGCTAATATTTTTCCTTTTAACCCGAACATGTTCGAAGGTTTTTTGATTTAGGCTTTGAGTTTGAGTCTTCAGCTCTTTCGATTTTGCTCGTATCACTTGATTTGTTGGGTAGATGGATCTTCAGGCTCGAGCTTTGACTCTCTGATAGTCTTCTTTGCTTCGTCTTAGCCTTCCATACTATATAGTCCCCCAAGTGTTTGAGCTTTGAAGAATGAAATCTCGAGCACTTGACTATTCCTTCCTTGTGGTCCTTTTCCTGAAAAGGAAAAACGTGCGGGACTCGAAGGTATATAATTTTTTAGATGATGACTGCTTAACCCTTTAAAATGTCCATCAGAAAGTGTAACCCTAGACCAGGAATTGTGTTATTTCCTCGCGTCTTTGCAGGTCTAATATCATCATCTGGTGATGGGTTAGCTTTATGCCTATCATCTAAACAAGTTAGTAAAATTTTAAATGTTCAAAATAAAAACGAACATGCGATACCTGATCAGGGATACTTATTTTCCTTAGAAGTAGTACGTGGATGGCTTTCCAGCTTGTTGCCTGCTTGTTTTGTTGATTGAAAGAATTTTTTGAGGACGAAGTCCCCAGTCTTGAAGTATCTGAGATGAGCTTTTCGATTGTAGTAACGCTCTATGATTTGTTTTTGAGTTGCCATCCGTATTAATGTTGCTTCCCTTCGGGGTTCGAGCAGGTCCAGATTAGTCCTGAACTCATCGTTGTTTGCCTCTTTCGTGGTTGTTATAACCCTTATGCTTGGTTCGCCAATCTCCACGGGTATTAAGGATTCTGAGCCATAGACAAGTGCGAATGGAGTTTCTCCCGTGGCTGTTTTTGATGTTGTTCTGTATGCCCATAATACCGCTGGTAATTCATTAGGACAATTTCCTTTGGCTTTATCTAGTCGCTTCTTTATATTGTTGATGATGATTTTATTTGTTGACTCAGTTTGACCATTAGCCATGGGATGGTACGACATTGAATTGATACGTTTGATTTGCCAGCTTTCAAAGAATTCTGTGATTTGAGAGCCTATGAATTGTGGGACATTATTACACACGATCTCCTTTGGTATCCCAAAGCGGCATATTATGTTTCAACATAAGAAGCTTTTAACTTCCTTTTCTCGCACTTGTTTGAACGCTTCTTCCTCTACCCATTTTGTGAAATAATCAGTAAGTACGAGTAAAAACCGTACATGTCCTTTAGCTGGGAGAAGAGGTCCCACTATGTCCATCCCCCATTTCATGAAGGGCCATGGAGATATGATTGGATGCAATAATTATGCCAGTCGATGCATGTTATTGGCGAACCTTTGGCACCTATCGCATTTGGATACGGAGTTTTCGTCATCTTCTTCCATCTTAGGCCAATAGTACCCGACTCTGAGTTTTTACCAAGGATCTAGCTCCTGAATGATTTCACAGTGTCCTTCATGGACTTCTTTCATCACGAACTCCGTTTGATTAGGTCCGAGGCATTTAGCTAGGGGTCCTCCGAACATCTTGCGATATAACGAGTTGCGAATGAGGCAGTACCGTGCAGCTTTGCGGCGAAGTGCTTGAGCTGTTTTCTTGTCTTCAAGTACGATGCCATTCTGCAAAAAATTAAGAATTTCGTTTCTCCAATCTCAGGTTAAATTGTTTAAAGTTACCTCATTTCTGTCTTGGTCGATTGTTGAATGGAATAGATGAGCGACAATTGCATTGTTTTTGTTTGTTACTTCTGTAACTGCTGCGAGGTTTGCTAATGCGTCTGCGTCTGCATTTTCTTCTCTAGGTATTTGTATTACCTTCCATGTTTTGAATTGTCTTATGAGTTCTCGTGCCTTTTCCAGATATTGTTGCATCCGAGTCTCTCGAGCGATGTAAGTCCCCTGCATTTGATTTACTACCAGTTGGGAGTCGCTGTTGATTACAATTTACTCGATTGAGAGTTCTCGTTATAGTTCGAGGCCTGCAATGACAGCTTCGTACTCTGCTTCATTGTTAGTTATAGGATAACATTTAATAGCTTGTCGTGTCTTCTCACCCGTGGGTGATATTAAGACTATGCATAAGCTGGCACCTTTTATATTGGAAAAGCCATCAGTAAATAGGTTCCATAGCCCCAGATTAGCACCGTTAAAGAGTTGTAACTCCTTTTCCACTTCAGGGGCAATGCCACTACTAAAGTTAGCAACAAAATCAGCTAATATTTGTGACTTAATTGCAGTTCTAGGCTGATATATTATTTCATGCTCACTTAATTCTATGGCCCACTTGGCTAATCTTCCTGACAGTTCTTGCTTATGCAATATATTTCTTAAAGGATATGAAGTCATGACATTGATTGGATGACATTGAAAATAGGGTCATAATTTTCTAGATGCCATTATTAAAGCTAAGGCTAACTTTTCTAGATGTGGATATCTGGTTTCAGCATCTAGTAAAGTTTTACTTACGTAATAAATAGGTGATTGCTTACCTTTATCTTCTCTTACCAATACTGCACTTACAACAATTTCTGAAACATCTAGGTAGATGTACAATTTCCCCCATTCTTTTGGCTTTGACAGCAGCGGAGGTTTTGATAGATAAGCCTTCAAATTCTTGAGGTCTTGCTGACATTCTTCAGTCCATTCGAACTGATTCTGCTTTTTGAGGACTGAAAAGAATTTAAAACTTTTTTCGGAAGACTTGGAAATAAATCTTCCCAAAGCTGTTATTCTCCATGTCAGTCTTTGAACTTCCTTTTTATTTGTTAGTGTATCAGGTATTTCTTCTATGACTTTAATTTGAGCGGGATTTACCTCTATTCCCCTGTTTGATACAAGGAAACCCAAAAATTTACCTGATTGTACACCAAAAACGCATTTTTTCGGATTTAGCTTCATATTGTACCTGCGTAAAATATCAAAAGTAATAGAAAGGTGTTGGAAATGGTCTTCCGCCCGTGTTGATTTTACCATCATATCATCAATGTATACTTCCATCGTTTTTCCCAGATGTTCTTGGAACATCTTGGTTACCAGCCTTTAATAGGTGGCTCCGGCGTTTTCAAGCCAAAAAGCATGACTTTATAACAGTAAGTCCCCCTGTTTGTAATGAAGGAGTTTTTCCCCTCGTCTGAAGGATCCATTTTAATCTGATTATAACCAGAATATGCATCTATAAAGCTTAATAATTTATGACATGCGGTGGCATCAATCATTTGATCTATATGTGGAAATGGGAATGAATCTTTGAGGCATGCTTTATTTAAATCTGTATAATCAACACATATCCTCCATTTGCCATTCTTTTTAGGTGCTACCACAATATTAGCTAACCAATTAGGGTACAGTACCTCTCGTATCGAACCAATTTTTAAGAGTTTTTGTACCTCTTCGTCAATCACTTGGTTCTTGAATGGTCCTTGCTTTCTTTTTTTCTGCTTAACAGGTACGGATGATGGATCTTCATTCAGTTTATGAGTCATCACTTCTGGTGGAATACCGTCATATCTGAGTGGGACCACGCAAAGCAATCTGCGTTAGCCTTTAAATAATCAATTAACGTACTTTTTCGATCGGAACTCAACCTCGTGCCTATATACACCTTCTGTTCAGGTTTTTTCTCAAACAATTGAACGGCTTCGAGATCTTCCGTAGTTGTTTTGATGTGTTCATCTTCTTCTGGTTCATGAATGACGTCCGGTCTAGAGTCCACATCTATGTGCTCCAACGCATCTCCCGTAGTCACCTTCTCGTGGGTATCTCTTCCCGTATCTGTTTGAACATTCACTTCTTGCGTACCTGTTTGGTGAGTAACTTTTTTCGTACCTGTTTGGTGAGTAACTTTTTTCGTACCTATTTGACCAGTGACATCTGTTTGGAAGATTCCTCTGTCTTCCAATTCTTCTGTCTCTTTTTTGTTATAAAGTGCTACGGAATTTATATTTCTGTAGGCCTGTTGATCACCCCTAATTCGTCTGATTCCCCATTCTGAGGGAAATTTGATTACCTGATGAAGAGTGGATGGAACTTCTTTCATGTCATGGATCCAGGGCCTTCCCATAATTACGTTATAAGCCATGTCAGTATCATTGACTTGGAATTTGATTCTCTTAGTTACTCCACCGGCGTAAGTGTTTAGTTCGATCTCCCCCTTGGTTACCACTATTGAGTTATCAAACCCTGATCTGGCTCGTGCCTTTGGGATAACTTGATTTCCCATGAGCATTTCTTCCACGACTCTTAACAAGATAATATTGACTGAACTACCTGGATCAATCCACACTCTTTTAACGTTAGTGTCATGAATGAGTAAGGATATTACCAGAGCATCGTTATGGGGAAGCATTAGCCCGCCAAAATCTGCATCATCAAAGGTTATTTCATCTTCAGCTGGATCTTCTCGAACCCGCTTTCCGTGGGTAATTGTGACCTTCAATGCTAATTGGCAAACTATTCTGTTTACTTACTCTCCCCCATGTATCACGTTGACGGTTCGCTTTAGAGAATGAGGCTTTGGGGGCTCTTGCATGTTCTTCATATATGCCTGTTTACCTTTATCACTAAACAATTCTGTTAAATAGCCCTGTTTCAATAAGTGTTCTATTTCGCCTTGTAGGAATCTGCAATCTGCAGTCCTGTGTCCATTATCATTATGAAATTCACACCAGAAATTTGGGTTCCTTTTATTTGGGTTTGACCGCTTTGGGCCATTTAACCCTATCGCCCATATTTCTTAATATTGAAACAAGTTCAGGAGTACTTACATTAAATATATGATCCCCAACTCGGGCATTACCTCTAGGTCGTTCATCTCGATCCTTTATGAATTTGGATGAGGATGAGCCCACGTCTCTGCTTGGTGGTCTATAATCTGACCTAGTGTTTTCAAACCTAGGACGAGTTTCACGTCCCGATGGTCCTAAGTAAGGATCAAACCTATTTTTACCTAATCTCCTGTCTGATTCAGGACGTCTGGATCTGGAATGATCTTCATCTCTCGAACGAGCAATGATATCTTCTTCTATTCTAAGTTTAGTGTTGTACTTGTTATATATATCATTCCACGTTGTAGCTGGGAATTCTCTTAGACTTTCTTTGAGTCTCCTCATGGCTTCCGAGCTTTTGTCATTTAGATTGCTTGCAAATGCCATGGATGCCCAATTATCAGGCACCCTGGGTAATTGCATTCTTTCTCGTTGGAACATGTCTACAAATTCACGGAGTAGTTCCGTGTCTCCTTGCTTTATTTTGAATATGTCTTCCATTCTTTTCTCAACTTTTTGTGCACCACAATGTGCTTTTATAAACGAATCTGCAAGCTCAGCAAAAGAGTTAAATAGAATTTTCAGGGAGAATTGGTGAGTGTTTCTCCGAATTTTTTGACAAGGACTGATTCAATATCCTGTTTAGTTAAGTCGTTTCCCTTTACTCCAGTGTTAAAAGCGGTCACATGGTCGCGTGGATCAATTGTTCCATCATACTTGGGAACGTCAGACATTTTAAACTTCTTGGGTATAGGCAAGGGTGTTGCGCTTGGTTTCCAAGGTTGTTGAGAATATCTATCAACATCAATGCCTTTAATAATAGGTGGTACTCCAGGAATTTGCTCGATTCGATCGTTTTGTTCCTTCATTTGTTTCTGCATGGTTAGCAGTAAATTTTGTAATTCAGAGTTATTAGTCATACTTGGTCTCGCTTCGAGAGATTCATTAGGAGTGTCACCCCTTGCCGAGTTTATCAATCCAGACTGAGGATTGTCCCCGGTGACTGTATTGTTTGGAGGTGGTGTCAGTGATGCAGGTGGTGCTGTTAGTAATCCCCTTACAAATTCTTGCAAAGCTTGTCCCACGTACTCTGCAATCATTTGCTTTATTCGATCTTTTTCTACCGTTTGCTCATTATTATTGCGGTTGTTATTAGATCTTTCTAGGGATGGTTCCCTTGAACCACGGGGGGTTCCTTGAGGTGATGAAACTGGGGCTCCATTCCTTTGCTGGTTGTTGTCATTGGAGTTCGACATAGTTTAGAGGATATCAATGGAAAAGTGAACAAAGATTATCAGATTACCGGTAACTGAACCAATTTGTTTAACCAAAGAATTAGATCCTTTGACCAAAGTTGTTTTTAGGATGAACACGGGTTACTGATAATCAAGGAAATAATATTAAATAAAGAAGTATAAGTAAAAGACAATAGTATGATATGCTGAAAAGTAAAGTGTGTTGTATTCGCAATTTCGCCCCTCTTTACAAGTTATATTCTCTTCCTTTATATAGGGAGTTTCTTAATATAACGTCTGATTCTTGCAACGATCGCCCATTAATGACTAATTATTACATTAATGAGGCGTTACAAAGGGTAATCGTAACTGTTGCATGAAGGTCATATAAAGTATGGATCATTAATTGAGGATCCTTGAATCTGCTCGTAGCTCTGTCCGGATTCATTTTGACCGTGTCTCTTCCCCGTCTTAATCAGGTTGAATTTCCCGTGGCTGATGAACTCGAAGGTTTATTGATCCGTGCCTCTTTGTTACGTACCTCTTTATAGAATCATATCCAGCTGTCGCGTTTTCCTTGGTCCACGTAGCCGGCTGAGTTGTTTATAATCAACTTACGTGTGAGACTCTTTTTTACCAATACAGGTTCACCACCACGTGCTCGGTTTTGACAAAGAAATAATTAAACCAAAACTAGAGATTTACTTTGTCATCCATTCCGACCACCAACCCCTTGGTTCCGTGGTGGCGAAGATGAATCATCGTGCCCCTATAGAAGCTGGACGTGAAGAGGTGCAGCAAATGGCATATGGAAATACCGCAGTCGGCAAACTCCGCATACTTTGGTAGCATGAGGAAGATCTTGTAGATATAAGGGGAAAGTTGAGCCGAGCATACGCCGTAATAACGGTAGAACTCCTCCGCCAATAGAGGAAGAGGAAGAGAATAGCCCGCTAGGAACAGGTAGGCATAAAATGAACAATACCCAGGCCGGTGAACTTGTATCACGTCGTCCCCTGCCGGAACGATGTCAACATGGGCAGGAATGTGGTATTTGGATCTGAGGGCAGAGATAAGCTTCAACTACATCTCGAACCTTACCGGTTCGGGGTTCTGAACGGGTTCCTTAGAGAAGTCAGACCTGGAAGTTGGGTTACAGGGAGCGACCTCCTCAACTGTGGGGAAGCTTTCGTCCTCCATAACCATGGGTTCTCCGCCACTAGAGGGAATGGCCACCGATAATGGGGTAGGGTCGAAGACTGGCTCGGAGTTGAGAATCGTGTTAGTCATTTTCCGATAGTGTGTGTGCGGCAAAACTGGAAGTAGAGAAAGGGTGTTGACGGCAGAAGATATAGAGAGAAAGAACACAGGAAGAAGAAGAAGAGGAAGCAAGATGCAGAGGTGAAGAAGCTAGAAAATGCGAAAGTTTCATTTAGTAGCTTTACCCCCTTATTTATAGACAACCGTGGCGCCCGAACCGGTGCAGATAACCGTCAGCGGACCTAGATCGAAGCGACAAATGCTCGAGAAACGATGCTGCGCATCGGGAAGATGCGTAATGATGACGCATGTGGCTGTGACGTCATCATGTACCTACCTTATTGACCACAACCCTCGGAACGACACGTTACCATCTCGACGATAATTACTTCTATTCGGCCATCACGTCAGGATTTCTCGAGAGTTGTTCCTGATAAAGTTCGCTCACAGAGGTTGACCAGAAAACGACCTCAATAAGCGGAGGGACTAACTGTATGGGTCAAAATCTGACCAAGTTCAACGAATGCGAATGAACAAGTGTAAAAGTTATGGACGAGGTCGAGCAGGGCCCAATAGCGAGGAGTCGCCAAGAAAGATATCGAGACCGAGGTCGAACAAAGAAGCATAAAAGTAACGACTACGGCAGTCTTGGAATTACCAAAAGGAATATTCAATCGAATATTCCCCTGACTGTACTTTTTAGGGTTTCTTAGGAATATCTCATATAAATAGTAAGAGATAGGGAACAAAAAGGGGGATTCATGTTTTCTGATAAGAACGCTTGTAAGAAGTTCGACTCTTGAGAGATAATACAAAAAACTTGCCTTTCTACTGTGATTGATTTTGTTGTTTATTCTACCTTTCCACTCACGCGATCCAAGAACACTTTGTCCATTTTCATGTTTAGTTATCACACATTGTTGTCAGAAGAAGGAATCATCCACATCATTTAATATTTGAGTGAATCATTCTCCCTATTTACATTTATTGACATTATTCATATTTATTGCTTGCCATTATTCCTTCACTCATCTACAATCATTAAACATCTCCTTGATATTTAATAGCCTTGAATGTAGTTTTATATTACTAACATCTATTAATCTCTGATCTAGGATTTATTAGATTTAATTAAGAATTACTCATTATCATCTTATTTAATGAGGTTAACAAAAAAAAAATTAATACTTTTTGGTCAAACAAGAGGTTAAGCTCTAAAACTCTAAAACAATTTTAGAGCTAGATCCAAATTCTAAATTAATTATTCATCTCCTCCAAGTTTGGCCGAATCGTTTCTAGATTTGCTAATATCAGTGACTGATTTCTCCACTTGTTTTCATAATTTTGTTCTTTCTTGTCCAATTTTCTTATGCAGTTTGTTTTTGGAGTGTAAATTGCACCAAGAAATCTTTCCAGATTGCCCGCACGAATTTCTTATGCAATTATTTTTGGGGTGTAAAATTGCATAAGAAATTGTTTTTCTTGTGAAGAAATCGTTTCCAGCTCTCTGATGTAGTGTAATGCCCGCACAAATGTCTTCTGATTTTTTGTTTTGAAATGGTGTGAAGACAGGGAGTTATGGTGTTTGTGGGTTTTGTTCTAAAAATTATTGTTGGTGGTGGTGTTTGCTATCAGACGCGGATCCAGGGTTTAAAGAGAGTGAGTGCGCTGTTGCGAAGAGATTGATCAAGAATTTATATTTGAATGGTCTAACTTTAGTCTCTTACCATGACCTACTATAATTTTAAAATTATAGGTTCAAAATTATATTTTTTTTTAAATTTTAATAATTTTCACGTATATATTTATACTCTGTGCCGAAACAATACCGTTTAGAGTGGAATATGAACTGCCAATTTCAATTGTAGAGATGCACCTAATAATAATTGCACCATAATAATTTTTGAGCGTGAGTTTATCTAAATAATTTTGATGAAATATAACATTGTGATACATGAACCCATATCCCACTCCTTGGATACTCATCTGTTTGCTATTACTGTGGTGGTGATAAGGTGGTGGCAATGATCATTTTATGAAGGAAAGAACTTAAAAATGGTTCAGACCCAAAAATGTTACATTCACTCAGCTATTGTAGGTGTAAAACATGTGCGCGCTAGCCGTAAAAAGTGGTGTATGTTAGATACACTTTGGAAAGGTTAAATCTGTAAATGATTTTGGTTTTCAGAAAGTGTGTAACATGAATTTGGTATATAATTCAGGTGACTACTTATGTATTTTACCGAACTAAAATAAGAGAGTAATAAGCTCTCGTAGATCAGTTGGTTAGAGTGCCCTCTTAGTTAGCTGAAGTTTTGAGTTCGACTCTCAATAAGAATAGTCGATACAAGTTGTATCCTTTGTATTTATACAGTTGATATATATTGTATTCGTTGCACAAATAAATACATGTGCGCAAACAAATAAAGTAGATACACATTGTATTTATTGCGTGAACGAATACAGGTAATACAAGTTATTAACAATTAAATAGTAGCTACGAATAGTAACTAGACAAATTATAGTTATTAGGCTCTAAACTATAGTAGTCTATGAAAATTTCTCATGATTATAACACAAGTTACACATTTGTCCGGTAGACTATAGTGGTTTATAAAATACATTGTGAATGGTTGATTCACCTATATATGTTATAGCACAAGTTACACATTTGTCCGATAAACTAAAAAAATAAAATATACAATAATTACCTGAATATACAATATTTTTTTAATTATTATTTTCCTACAATAGTAATCTTATTCATAATAAGTAGAAGAACTTTAATAAGGCAAAAAAGGCAAAAAACAACAAACAAACCTTATAATAAGAAGAAAAAAACAACAAAACAAATGGCTTGATTATAAAACTTTATTACCATGGGAGATTATTTACTATTCAGCAGTCCACTAGAGAATATATTTCAAGATAGATTTAATATTGATCAACGAAATAGAGATTAATTAATCCTGATAAAATATTATTATATCCCCTAAGTCTTTTTTTATTAATATAAGTGTAAGATTAATTATATATATCTTTAAATAAATAGTTCAAGCAAAAGACATTAAGTTTGACTACATTATCTTATATAGTACTATAATGCATCCCCACTGGCTTTGCTTTATCGTTTTCTGTCAAATTTGCTTTTTTTTATTAAGGTATATTTATGAGGGAAAAGAAGAACAAAACTTTGCTTTCAATCTGTGTGATGATTACACATGTTATGCGGAAGATCTCCACGTGTCTGTCCTTTTCTCTGATTCTTCTTATCTGCTTAATCATCCGACGGTCCTAACACTCCCACGCTCTAGATCTACGGCTCTACTATCTCTGTAATGGCGGGAAATCTCTATCAATAAATTTTACCATGCACATTATTATCATACACGCATTCAAGATTTAAATTTAATTATTAAAATTTTAAATATTTAATTAATTCAAATAAATCCTTAGTGGTGAGGTACATTGGCCTCTGATTACTATTCAAAAAGTGGTTTAGAGATACGAGTCGGACATTGGGGCTATTTAATTTAAGTATATGATTTAAACATCATGTAATTAAATAATATTTCCTTTTTTAAAAATCTCGACAATGATCAAGTGACTGTTGTTAATTGGCTAGAAGGTTATTTTCACCATTTTGTCAGTGAAGAAGAGGTTGAAATTCAGTAAATTACAATTACTCTGTGTACTTTTTCTATCAATCGCAGACGCCCTAGTGAGGAGGTGTGAGAAGTTGATATTAAAGGGCCTACAGAAAAGTAGAGGTAAGTCAAAGAAGAGGTGAAGAGAGGTGATTAGACAAAACATAACGCAACTTTAGCTGATCGAGGACATGACCCTTGATGAGAAGATATGGAGGTCGAGGATTAAGGTAGTAGAGTAGGTAGTCTACAGTGTTCAGTAGAGTAGGTAGTCTACAGTGTTCATAATAATAGTATTGGCATGCAGTCTCGCTTTGTATTAGTAATAGGTTTGTATAACTAACCATTATTTTCTTTCATTATTGATTCACCTTAATATCTGGTTGTTTTTGTTATGTGACTTCTTGGTATATCGTTGTTGTTGTATGCATACTTGTATTATTTATCTTTTAAAATTTTTGCATGACCATAAAACAATATTTAATTACCTTTATCCGTGAAAAATATTTACTTAAAGTAAGTTTTATCGTTTAAACATCTCAATTAGAGCCCATTTGGACATAAATTTTTTAAAAATCTTTTTTCCAAAAATATTCACTTTTTCCTGAAATTAACGTTTGTTCATAAATTTTTAATTTTTACTTGAAAATATATTTTGGAAATTTTCGAAAATTTTAAAACTGCAAAAAGCTATTTTCAAAATTTTCACTCAAATCACTCACAAAACCTAAAAAACAATCCAAACTGATATCTATGTCCAAAAATAACTTTAAATTTCAAGTACTATTTTTACTTGAAATTCTTTTTCACCATTTTTTAGAATTTTACAACTCTCATGTCCAAACGCCTACTTAATAACATTATACGTACTAATTTTGTACAGTAAAACCAAATTTAAAAAGAAGAAATGATTTTTTGTTCTGTTGAGACATACTTAAATTCTTAAAATATTAAACCAATTAATTTGGGGTAAAAATAAAGGCGTGGGCAGTGTCGGATAAAGACAACACCGACGGCAGGTAGAGACTTCCTCTTCCACGTGGGTCCCCCAGATGATTTCCCGGTTTTTTTCTTCCGTTACTTTCCATTCACATACGTTACTTCTTTTCTTTTCCTCAAGACAGCGTTCAAAAGGATTATTGTATTTCTTTAGACTGGAATTTGATTTGATTTTACTAAAATTCTTTTATTACCATCCTTTAGAGCATTTTTAATTATTATATCTCATTTTCAAATTTTAAAAAATTGTTTGTTGGGACATTAAATTCAGCAATAAAGATAAGGACATAAATTGAAATGTGAAAAATAAGCTCATAGAGGAAACACATATTTTCTCTGTTAAAAGTTTAAAACATTAGTATTAGTATTCAGATGAAACTGATATGAAGAGAGTAGAATTAATTATTGAACTAATCAAATTTCGATTAGCTTTGGAACAAGACACCTTAAATGATTTATTATTTTTATGTAATTAAAAAATATTTTCTTGGTTTGTTACCTGATATTCGGTACCCACATTAAAGTTCTAGATACAGAATCACTTTTGTTAAGGAGCGTTTTACCTTTAAACGTGGGACTTTCCGGTGCGAAACCGAATTTAATCACTGTGACATTTTAACTAGCATATAAAAGTTAGATATATTAATAGTCCGTTTGGCCAAGCTGTAAAAATCAGCTTATTTTGAACAGCATTTTTTTTCAAAAATATTTTTGGTGAGAACCAATTTGTGTTTGACTAATTAATTTGAAAAGTACTTCTGAGCAACAACTATTCTTTAGTCAAACTTTAAAAAACTGCTTCTAAATATATTATTTCTTAAAAGTGTTTTTAAAAAAAAAATGCTTTAGAGAGAAGTTATTTTTTTCAATTTCTTTAAAATTACTTCTGTTTCTCCTCAAAACTATTTTTTTTCTTTTCAAAACTTGGCAAACATACTTTAATTTAGAGAAAAAAAATACTTTCGACAAAAAAAAAACGCTTTGACTCAAAAGAAGCACGACCAAACATGCTATAACTCTTGCTTTCAAACCTTATTGTTTTTTTATAATAGAAAGGAACATGTAATTCGTGAGAGGACAATTCAACTTCCAAGGGGCTTTAATTCGAATTATAATTGCACATTTGAATCCTAATAACATTCAGTAATGACCAACTATACATTATTTAATTTCATTAACTATGTAGTATAATTTAAAAAGGAAATATGTACTACTAATTAAAACTTTAACAACAGTTCAGTGGATTGGGGACAAGGAAATGAATACATAAGCAAAGGGTTAGTTTTGTAATTTAGCATAATCTCCACTATATCCATTTCCTCACCAGTCAAAAAACGGTCGTCATACGAACTGGACAGACCATCCCCCCACTACCCTACCCCTACCCCCACCCCCACCCAGTACAGCTAGTGGTAACTGGAAACCGGTTAATGGTATATATGCATCATGCCGCAAAAGAGCATGATTGACGGCCCCTTAATGCATACGTGGCGGACTCTGATTGGATCATTCCAACTCTTCGGGATTCATAAACATTACTGCATTTCAAGCAAATCAGTACAAAACAACGAAAAGCAGAAAAAAACACACACTGCACACACACACAGACAAACTCATTCTCTCTCTCTCTCTCTAAACAAAAACTGTGTTTTCTCATTCTCTTTATTCCCCAAATTTCTCCCCATTTTCGAACTGTTTTCCAATCAAAATCCCATTTTTCGAATTCTACAATGTGTGATCTTTCTATATTGTTCAGTTTCTTCGACTGAATTCCGGTATTCGATACAGTTATTCGGAGAATTTTCTATTAAAGGAAAATGCTAGAAACAGTAGACGGTTCAGTGCATGTTAGTAACAATGTGTTCAGTACTACTCAGTTACAACAAAGCTGCGGCGGCGGCGGCGGAGGAGATAGCAGTGAAGAGGAATTAAGTGTATTACCAAGACATACAAAGGTTATAGTAACAGGGAATAATAGGACTAAGTCAGTTTTAGTTGGTCTTCAGGGTGTTGTTAAGAAAGCTGTTGGTCTTGGTGGTTGGCATTGGCTGGTAATTAATTATTCATTTTACTATATAGTTTAGATTTTTATTCTTGTTTATGAGAAACTGGTTTATTTCTGAAATTGAAATTTTGGGTTGTGACTTTAATTTTATACTGGGTCTTCAATGTTGGGTTGTTAAAGCAATGTGAGATGATTGCTTCCTTATACGGATGATTTGTTTATTAGTTTGGTTATTTTGAGTTTTCAGTTCACAAAGTTTCAATTTTTACTTAATTCTGTTACTTAATTACAGTAAAATATTGTTATATTCTAATAATAGAAGTAGGAGAAGATTCTTAGCTCTTTATCTGAAAAAAGAGAAAAAATAAAGAAAATGATAATGAGGGAGAGATTCTGGATTCCACCAAAAGTGATTATTTGTTGGCCATTTTTGCTCTGAGCAGGTCTTATGATACTGATGAATTTTATTTCACAGAGATTCTGTTTACTTTTTGGGCTTAGTTGAATTTTGGGGGTTCAACAGATCTGCTAGTATTAGAATAAATAACCACAGCTCTTTTTAGCTTGTTGTATAAAAGAATAAACAAGAGAGGATTTAGCTTCTTTTGTTGTAGAGTTTTTCAGATTACAAATAGTTTTCTTGCTTGATTAACCAACCTCGTGATGATTTTGTTTTTAAATTGATGTGTCAGAATTAAACAGGAAGTATATCCTCAGTGTGGACAATCAGATTTACTTGATTATTTCTTTTGTCTTTTCCTTTAGCCTAATCTTGTTTTTTGGGTTAAATGTTTAATGTAAAATGCACTCTTTTTTTCTTCTTTTGTGTGTGTGTGGCGGAGGGTCTATCGGAAACAACCTCTCTACCCTTTGGGTAAGGGTAAAGTCTGCGTACAGTCTACCCTCCCACCCTCCCAGACCCCACTTGTGGGATTTTACTGGGTTGTTGTTGCGTGTGTGTGTGGGGGGGGGGGGGATTGCAATTCATTTAAATGCTTGGTTCACTGAATAAATTGCAGGTTCTTACAAATGGCATAGAGGTAAAACTACAAAGGAATGCTTTAAGTGTGCTTGAACCTCCTACTGGTAATGAGGATGATGATGACCTTGAATTTGAAAATGTCCACTGGAATGGTTCAGATATGGGTAAGTTACCTAATTTTTGATTAATCTCATTTTTTTTTTTGGGTTTGGCTAATTTTGGTGAAGTTTATGACATTATATGGTCTGCTGCCGTCTGTATGTCTTTTAGATCTCCTATTGTAAGAAAATTTACAATGTCAAAGTTTTATACATCTGTTACATAGGATTCTTTCTGTTACAGAAACTTTTTTGCTTTTATCACTGCAGCTGCAAGCTCTTTTTTCTTTGATGTGATTATTTTCATTTGGCCCACTATTATAAAGTAATGTGATTTATTTTCTTTCTATTTCTTTAGCATCCGATGATACTCAAAAGTCTCATAGACCAAGGCACCGCGTACATAAATCGTCTGGTTCCCACAAGGCCATGAGCCACTCCCTTTCATGTGACTCGCAATCCAAAGGATCTTTTTCTACACCTCGTGGGTCCATGGTATGAAAACATTTGAAGCTCTTTCTCATAGTGGTTGACTCTATTCCATTCTAAAATTTTCTAAAAAGTACATTATTTAACAGAAGGTTGACCTAAGCAAACTCGAGATGGCTGCACTGTGGAGATATTGGCGACACTTTAACCTTGTAAGGGGATCAAGAATTACCAGTTTTCCTTTTATCATCCTTTCTGTTAGTATATATGACATTAGCTTCATTACCAACTTCCTTGTTTGCCTATCTGAATAGAGGGAAGCTATACCTAACCCCTCGAAGGAGCAACTAATTGATGTTGTCCAGAAGCATTTCACATCGCAGGTATTTTCTTAGTTATCTGTGTCTTGCTGTTGCTTTGAGATTCTGTATTAGTTTTCTTTCCCGTCTCCTGCCAACACTATTATTGATCATTGATCTATTTAAATGTGATGTTAATTGAGGTCAATATTTTCGTAGCACTTCCATAAGACATATTAGGTATAACTCTATATATAATCCTCCTTTTCATGTTTTGCCATTTTCTTGGTAAATGGTACTTATTTTGATTAAGTTTTCCTGTCTAATGGAAGTGATCGATTTTGGCACGATGCTATTTCAAACTATTGTCAATGACACTTTGTTAGTTTTGGCAAACACAATTTTCGCCCTTCTTGTATGTATAATTGTATTTATATGTGTTATATTATACTTCAAATTTTCCGAATTATGGGCTACTGACTACTGCACTTGTGGTTCTTTTTCGGGTGAAGCAATTGGACGAGTTGCAGGTAATTGTGGGATTTGTTCAAGCTGCCAAGAGACTCAAGACAGTCTGCAAATGACTCGAGGGACCCCCTTTTGCCATGGTCCTAATGCTAACAAATAGTGGTACCTTTGTGTACACTCCCTATTGCGCAGTAATATTGTAGTATAATATGTATACTCCTGTTTATCCCTTATGTCTTGCTTAGAGTTGTAGTTATGTAGATAAATGAACTGCTGAACTAACTCTGGAGGTCTCCTTCTGGTTGAATGTACTTCCTTGCGAGTGGGGGAAGTACTAGTACTTAATCACATGTATAGTCTAATGTCTTAACGGTTCATCATCATTGTTTGGTATTACTGACCAAGCTGTTATTCACTCCATTTGAGTTCATCTCCATTTGGTTGGTACTTGGTATCCCTCTTTATTTGCAGTTGATACAAATGGTAGTGATTCACTTCGTGAATTAGTGTTCTATTGACTTCCTATGAGCTTCCGTATGTGATCTGTGTACACCCTCCCAGACCCCACGGTGTAAGGTATTACTGGGTATGTTGTTGTTGTCGTCTTTTAAGAAATAAAAATTGATGAAAAACTTGAAGGGTTCTTTCTTATATAAAGGGTTGAAATTTTGAGTGTCCTTCCATTTAAGCCTAAAATAGTTCCTTATCTTTGAGATTAGAATTAATATCATCCTTATTCTTTTACATGGAGCTCTAAAAGTCCTCATTGTTTGTTAAATTGGTGCACTTTTAGGGTTTCTTTGGTTTGAAGACAGGCTAGGTTGGAATTAATTATATTCAGATTAGTTATCTTGGTATTATATTGACTGTTTGGTATGTCGTATTAGTTATGAGATTGTCAATTTTATTGTTTTATCTTGGGATTACTATTACACCCTATGGCAAGTTTAAGTTGTCCGGTCTCTTTAGTCCTGAGCTTATCCCAAGATTAGTAACCAAATAAGGGACAATGCGATATTAAAATTTTATCCCAGATTATTTTTTTTGCTTATCCATCATAATAAACAAATCCTTAGTTCCTCTTCCAGCTGCTGTCAATTTGGAGTTTCCACCATTTTGTTAAGAATTCTTGAGATTTCACTGATGTTGTGCTATTTTCTTTGCCATATTATTACTTACAAATAGCTCCTAATATGCAGTAAGCTCAAAACTACAAGAGGAGTTCTTTCTTCCTTATACTATTGGTATATTTTTATTATTTACTTGTATTGTTTTTATTTTGTCGGTTCAAATTATGTTTCTGTTTTTATGGGTCATAATTTATTAGATGATTTTTCTGCCACGCAATACTTTTTCAATTCCGGAATTCTTCCAAATTGAATTCAAAGACTCACATTATGTCACAAAAGCTAAAAACAAAACAAACTGTATTGTAGTCCAGTCCAAACGGCAATAATTGCTTTCATCTGCAGCTTCGATTCATATGAAAGATAAGGCTAATGTACAAGAAAGAGGGAGGCGTGTATATATATATATATATATTTGGGATTATTGGTGAAGAATTAGTTACCACATGCTCACTTTAAATGACGTGTATAACAAGTAGTTAAATCATTTATAGAGCAACCAAAGTACAAAACTTTGACAAGCCGAATGAGAGTTGCATTTGTAATGTAGAAATGGGACATCTGCAAACTAGATGCCCATATCGACTGACACACCAAACATTAAAAAAATAGATAATTTAGCTGCCTTAATAAATGTTAAAATAGAATGGGCTAGCCAGTTTTTGGACCGGTCATTCAAAAATAGTCAGTGTTTACAAAGTTATTGAAAAACAGCCGCTATTTTGCTGCACCACGGAAAGTTCCAGCATAATATATTGGAGATAGGTGCACATGTGTATGAACTTCTAGCATATTGTGCTGGAACTCCAACACGCGAAAAGTTCCAGCATATTATTTTGGAGATTGAAGTGCCTGCGTATAAACTTCCAACATATTATGCTGGACCGGTGTCCAGCATAATATACTGGAGTTCTAGTATATTATGATGGAGTATTTTTTGGATTTTGAACAACGTTTTTATTCAAATTTATCTTTACATAAAAAATAACTAAATTTCGATTACTTTTGAAGTTGTGGCTATTTTTGAGTGACTATTTGTAAATCTAACTGTTTTTAAATTTCTCCCTTAACAAATTTCTCCTTTGCTTACTTTAGAAAATTAGCAGTTCGTTTTTATGGCCCAATTTTGGTCTAACCAACATTTGAGATCATGAAATTATGGAATTATTCCTCACTCCTCCCATTGGTCCCTGTAACTGTTGTAAAAATTGCATGGGAAGTCCTATTTGGTCGCTTTTTTTAAACTTATATTTGTTTTATTTTTTCGTTTGTATCGGTACCTATTTTTTGTTAAAAATATTTTAAAAAGACGATTTTGCCCTTCTTTAATAATATGTAGATTGCAGGACAAAACTTCAGCATGTTTTGGTTTGAAATTTTAGCAAATGAACTAAATAACTTCAGTATGCATTAGAAAAAATTCATCAGAAAATTACATACTGCAAGACAAAAACTTAAGCATGTTTAGTATGAGGTTTTAGCAAATGAACTAAAAAACTTAAGCATGTTTAGTCTGAAGTTTTCGCAATGAACTAAAAAACTTAAGTATGTTAAGTCTCAAGTTTTAGCAAATGACTAAGTAACTTAAGTATGTTTAGTCTGAAGTTTTAGCAAATGAACTAAATAACTTCAGTATGCATTAGCAAAAACTCATTAGAAAATTACATACTGCAAGACAAAAACTTTAGCATGTTTAGTCTGAAGTTGTAGCAAATGAACTAAAAAATTTAAGCATGTTTAGTCTGAAGTTTTAGCAAATGAACTAAATAACTTCAGCATGCATTAGCAAAAACTCATTAGAAAATTACATACTGCAAGACAAAAGCTTAAGCATGTTTCGTCTGAAGTTTTAACAAATGAACTAAAAAATTTAAGCATGTTTAGTCTGAAGTTTTCGCAAATGAACTAAAAAACTTAAGCATATTTAGTCTGAAGTTTTAGCAAATGAATTAAATAACTTCACAATGTTTAGATTGAAGTTTCGAATAAAACTCATGACAAAACTGTAGACTGCAAGTAAATAACTTCAGCATGCATTAGCAAAAACTCATTAGAAAATTACATACTACAAGACAAAAACTTAAGCATGTTTAGTCTGAAGTTTTAACAAATGAACTAAAAATTTTGAGCATGCTCAGTGTGAAGTTTTTCACAAATGAACTAAAAAACTTAAGCATGTCTAGTCTGAAGTTTTAGCAAATGAACTAAATAACTTCAGGATGTTTAGATTGAAGTTTCAGATAAAACTCATGACAAAACTGTAGACTGCAAGTAAATAACTTCAGCATGCATTAGCATGAAATTTTAGCTTCAATGTGAAACCACTTCATGCTATATTAGCATGAAGTTTTAGCTTCAACATGAAATAACTTTATGCTACATTAGCATGAAGTTTTAGCTTCAAAGTGAAACAACTTCATGCAAGTGTGATTGCGAAGATGAATCTGAACAAGTTTCTGGTTTTTTGATAAAGCTGGTTAGAGGAGAGGATGAAATCTTTTTTCACGAATGAGGTTGCGTGATTCTGTTTTTATATCTTTTGCTAAGGATGTAATTGTCATATTATTACAGATTTTTTATCAGCTGACTACCAAATCAATAGTTTTAAAAATAGGGTACAAGTTAAAAGGTGACACAAATATAAGCTACGACTGCAAACCCCGTAATTGTTCGACGGAACATTGATTGGGCCCTAGGGAAAATCCCACCTTGTTCAGATTTCAAACAAGCCCATGGAGTTTTTTTTAGAAAAATGTATATTTTTAGCCGCTCCCAAAAAATAGCATGTGAGGACTGTCATTTTGTGTGTGTTTGTGTGTGTATTATATAACAAGAATATTTGTACACACATTTTTCGGCTAGTAAAAGTGCACAATTTTGTCTAAGTTATGAAACAATATTGACATACAAAACCATTTTTTCCGTTCTTTTTTGTTAGGGTTCTTTACACAAATAGCATGTCATATTCATTATTTATTTTTCTAGCCTTATACATAATTTATACGTAATTATACTCATATAATACCTTAATTATACATATATTATACCTCAATCGGCTATTTTTAATTTAAACGATTTGGTACCGTTTTGAAAGATTCTACTCCCTTGCGTTCTGAATTGCACTTGTTTATTTATCAAGAAAGGAAGCACAGCAATTTATACAGAAGGACAGGATCTCTTAGTTTATTGAAATAAATATTAATTAGAAAAGCTTTACTTTTCCCTTTTTTTTTTTTGGAACAAATTGTAGTAGAAAACTATGTTCGAATTTTCAGGCCTCTTTAAGAGGAAACGTTTTATTAGGAGTCTTTAGGTCAACCATAATTAACTCATAATTAGTCTCTAGGGATAAGGTTTTTACTAAGAGTCCATCACCTCTCTGAAGATTTTTCACGATAGTCATTACTCTTACTTGAACAATAATGACAATGGCAGAAGGTACGTTGCTAACTTATTTTCCGCTGCATTACTCAGTAATTATATTTGATTTTCAACACGTGGTATTAGGAAGAAGATCTTTGAAACAATTATAAAGTTATCTTCATGTCACCTATAAGTCACGAGTTCTCTCATTAGGTTTGGCCGTGGAGAATTCATTCAATCATTCTCTAGAAAAAGAGATCCGTGTCGACTTATCAAAGAATTCGATATACGATTTGACATGAGGTCAAGATGTTGTCTTTTGAATTTTGGCTATATTTGTGAAATCTGTTGGCCACTGAGATAATAATGTTTTATTCCTGAAGTATTTTCCAGCAAATCTTGTATCAAGTTTTTAAATTATAATAATTTTGATTTATTTGCTTTTCTATTTCTTAATTTAGCATCCGATGATACTCAAAAGTCTCATAGATCAAAGCATCGTATACATAAATCATCCGGGTCATCTCACAAGGGCATAAACCGCTCCGTTTCACGTGGGAAAGGATCTATTTCTACCCCTCGTGGGTCCATGGTACGAATTGTTTTATGTAACTGACTCCGATTTGTTTGAGATTGAAACGTAATTATTACTGTTGTGGACAGAAGTTTGACCTAAGCAAACTCGAGATGGGTTCTTTGTGGAGATATTGTCGACGTTTTAATCTTGTAAGCAATGCTATACCTAATCCCTCGAGGGAGCAACTAATTGATGTTATCCAGAGGCATTTCTCATCCCTGGTACTTTCTTTATTAATATCATGTTAATTGAGGTCGATATTTTAATGGCACTTCCCTTGCATGTATAGTTGTGTTATATGTTATGTTATCCTCTTGTTTTTTCGGATACAATCAAACCTCTCTATAACAATATCGTTCGTTTGGCTGCTATAGTGAAGTACTTGTAGACATCAAAATTTTAACGGACTTTTGAATTAGAGATACTATAGGATTCTTGAAATCCTAGGAGTCTATTAGGGTTGCTTGGACGTTACTCTACCCTAAACCTAACTCACACCTATATAAAGGGATACATATTCCTTTGAAGATGCTTCTCAAAATTCCCATAGACTCTTGGGATATTCACAAAAAGATCAAAATTTTGCCGAATACTTCTTGACAATCAAATAGTTCAAGAAGGTAGAGATCAAATACATCCCCAGGAGGTCTGCCGAGAGAAGAATCAATGGCGAAACAGAATTGTACTCACAATTAATTAGTAAAAATATTTTTCTTTTATTTTGTGATTGCAATTTATTTTTCATATCTTAAAAATTTATTGCAAACAGTACTGTTATAGAGGAAACATCCCTATAATAATTGTTATATAGGGATGTTGTATGGATAGGTCTGACTGATTGCATTAAGTGATTCTTGTTTTGGGTGAAGCAATTGGACGAGTTGGAGGTAATTGCGGGCTTTGTTCAAGCTGCCAAGAGACTTAAGACGGACTGCAAATAGAGCTGCCAATGATTATAATCTCGAACTTATAAGGTTCAAATCTCTAAGTATATACTCATGTTTATCCCTAATCTCTACTTCTTTTGTAGTTTGGTGGTTTTATGTAAACTTTGCAAAGTAATTACAAAGATTTTTGATTTTTTGTGCCTTTTGCTTTGTCTGATGTGAAATATCGCCTTAGTACTTTGTTATTTTTCCCTCTTTTTTTCCTACCGAATCTTAGAAGTTTAGTTCACAGTTCATTTTTATTCCTCAACGTTTGTCCAAACGAAATACATGGTTATTATACGCATCGATTATACATGGTTTTACGCATTTTACATAGATTATAAATATATTATATATCTGTCTGACTATTTTTAGCTTAAGCGATCGATGAATTGCTACTTGTTAATTCTTCTTCATGGGAAATTAAGGAATTATTCCTCTCTCGTCCCTTTGGGCCCCTGTAATTGTTTTGAGGTAACATTGATTTGGCCCAGGAAGACGCAGTGTATTCTATTATCGGAGTGAAAATAGCACGGCTAGTCATTTTTTAGACTGGTAATTGGAAAATAGATAATGCTAATAGCCATTATTATATTGCAACACGAAAAGTTCCAGCATAATATATTAGAAATTGGTGCACCTGTGTATGAACTTTCAACATATTATGCTGGAATTCCATACACGGAAAGTTCCAGCATAATATACTGGAGATTGGAGCACCTATGCATGAACTTTCAACATATTATGCTGGACCAGTGTTTTATGCTAGAACTCCAGTATATTATGCTGGAACTCTAGTATACTATGCTGGAAGTTCACATGTAAAAAATTCGAACTCCAACTAAATTTCAGTAACTTTTGAAATTGTGGCTATTTTTCAATTGTCACTTGTAAATCTGCCTATTTGTTTCAGCCATTGCCGGACTATCAGATTTCGAACAAGCCCATAGAGTTCGTGAACTAATTTAATTGGGCTTAGCAACTTTGTAAACCTTGGGCTTAGCCTTCTTTTTCTTATTCATATAGGAAATTGATAATTAGAAAGAGGACACACATGCAGGTGATTTTCCTCAAATAATTAAACGAAAAAAATGGTGATCTATCTAGTGTTAATGCTTCACTCCACCACCTGTTCATATGCAGGAGCTCAGCATAAAAATGATGCTAGTTTCTTAGTTTTCTTATCTTTCTTGGTGTGATGATAAAAAAGGGAACAAATTTTATAGAGTTACTTGCCAATAGAAAAAGGTTGCTCATAATTTGGTCAAATGTGAAATGATCTTGCCATATCATTATTTCCATTTTGAGGTGACAAAATAGTTAAAAGAAAATAGTTATCCACCTATAATATCCATTAAAAATGAGTTGGATAATAAACTTTTTAAAAATGGGTCGAATATAGATAAGAACCATATTATCCACTTAGAAATTAGTTAACCAATGTGTTTAACTTTTACATTTGTAAAGCCGCAAATTGGGGGTTCCTCAAGTTTGGAAGACTAGAAATTCTCTCACAAGTGATCATATTCAAGAAGACATGCATAATATGGATATTCATATTATACGCCGGATAACTCGTTTATCTGTCTAAAATACGGGTCGAATCAGATTTTGAATGTCACAACCCTATATTCTAACCGGCCGTGATGACGCCTATCGTGGAACTAGGCTAGCCAACAATCACCTATTTATACTTTCTTTCACAAATCTCAATTCATTTTCAACATTTCATAAACGTATAAAATTTCCAAATCTTTAAGCAGAACAAAATAAGCTAAATAGTCTATAACCATCTCCAAGATCTGGAGCCAACATGTCACGAGCATCTAAAAATAATACCAATAATACCACTGTCATAATACAAGGTCTCAGAACAAAGTACTAAGTACAAAAATAAGGAAAGGGAGATAGAGATGATGCGAACGCTGGACAACTACCTCAATATCCCAACTCTGGCTCCGTACGGACTCAGATGGCTAACGCTCGGTACCAGCACCTGGATCTGCACACAGAGGTGCATAGAGTAATGGTGAGTACGCCAACTCAGTAGTAATGAAAATAAATCAAGTCTGACGGTAAGAAAACACACAGGAGCTAATCATTGAATCACATTGAATAAAAATATATTGATTTCCAACAGTGTATACATTTAGTCAAATGCGCTTAAAAAGACAGTTCAGTAAAATCCTTTAAAACAGATAAGGTTTCCAGTGAATCCAGTAAAAATACCCAAGAAATATTAGTTCGAAGATGAAATGAATCATAAACAGTTACTCAGGTAAACAAGTATCATAAACCGCTCGGGCAAAACATCACTCAGGATCATTCACTCAGCACCTTACAATCACTCAGCATCAGTCACTCAGCACCTCACTGTCACTCATGCCTCTCAAGCACTCGTCACTCGACACTCGCACTCAGTAGGTACCTGCGCTCACTGGGGGTGTACAGACTCCGGAGGGGCTCCTACAGCCCAAGCGCTATAAACAGCCAAGTCATGACAATAATCCCTTTGGCACTCGGCCTCTCACATATCATAACAGTGCAACATGTTGCGGCGTACAACACGATCCAAAAATATCCTCACAATATTGGCTCTCGGCCTCACTCAGTCAGAAACTCTCAAAATTCCACTCGGGCCATAAATAGACGGGGTTCTCAACCCAAAAAACAATATTTTTATATCATGAAATAATATCAACAAGTTTGAGTATTGAAAGTAGTTTAACAAAAATGACTGAGTGTAAATCATAGTTACCACGGTGAGGAATATCAGAGAAATAGCCCCCAAGGGGTCTACACAGGTCGACACGAGGCCCCAAACATGGCTTACAGCAAAATATATCAAAAGCATAAAAATAATATTTATCATATGATTCAAAAGCAGTTTCGCAACTCAATAGTTGCCTCGGGAAGAACCAGTCTCAAATTTCCCATTTAGTGCACGCCACACACTCGTCACCCAGTGTGTACGTCACTCCAAAATAATGAAAAAATGTTAAGTCCGGGGTTTCATTCCCTCAGGACAAGATTTAAAGTCATTACTTACCTCAAACCATCCCGAAAAGCTACTCCGCAATACTCTTGCCCCTCAAATCGGCTCCCAAATGCTCCGAGTCTATCAAAATCAGATTTATCATATCAAAATATGCTAGGGAGATGAACCCCAGTCGAAAAATATCAAAATTAGGCACAATTTCCGAAATTGGCCAAACCCCACCCCTGGGCCCACGTCTCGAAATTCAATAAAATTTACAAAACTAGAATCTTCATTCCCTCACGAGTTTACACATATCAAATTTACCAAAATCCGACCTCAAATACCCATTCAAATCATCAAATTTTTTTTTCCAATTTTTCCTCCTATTTCTCCCATTTTCCACTTTGATTCCTCAAATTACATGATAAAATCAAGACTAATTCATGAAATTAGACCCAATGTGATTGAAGAACACTTACCACAAGAATCCTACTGAAAACCTCTTCCAAATCCTCCTTATCCCAAGATCTCTAATGGTGTTTTGAGATATGGCCTAAAACCCTCATTTTGAACTTTTAAACTTTCTGCCCAGGTCAATTTCTTTCATCGCGATCGCGGTCTTCCAGTCGCGATCATAGAGAGTAACCAACACGCCCCCAAAATTCCTTCTACGCGAACGTAGGGTCCTGCCCGCGATCGCGGACCTCAACCAACTCGACCTACGCGGTCGCAGTTGGCTTCACGCGACCGCGTAGAAATACGCTCAACACCTGACGCCTAGCTTCCTCTACGCGATCGCAAGGACTCCCACGCGATCGCACTGACTAAGCTCCCCAACACTGCGATCGCGAACACACTTATGCGATCGCAGAGAGAAAAATCCTACCTACCTCTACTTGTGCTACGCGATCGCAGAGAAGAAATGCCTGCTGCATAAAAACCAGAAAACCAGCAACTCCTAAGGCCCAAAAATGCCCGTTTGAGCATCCGAAACACACTCGAGGCCCTCGGGACCCCAACCAAACATACCAACGCACCCCATAACATCATTCAAATTTAGTCGAGCCCTCGAAACACCAAAAACAACGCAAAAACACAATCACATCGAATTCAAGCCTATGAACTTTGAAATTTCTAAATTCCACCAAAGATGCCGAAACCATCCAAAACACCTCCGATTGACCTGAAATTTTGCACACATATCCAAAATGACATTACGAACCTGCTCCAACTTCTGGAATTCCATTCCGACCCCGATAGCCTATTTTCCACTGTCGACCAAAAATCGCCAAAAGCTAACTTTCGCCAATTCAAGCCTAATTCTACACCGGGCATCAAAACTACATTCCGAACACACCCCTAAGTCCCAAATCACCTAACGACGCTATCTGAGCCATAAAATCCACATTCCGAGGTCTCAATTCACACTACGGTCATATTGAACCCGAGTTGACTTTTTTAATTACAAGGCTAGTTTAAGAGACTAAGTGTCTCAATTCACACTACGGTCATATTGAACCCGAGCCAACCGACCCCAACATATCATAAACAATCTAATCAATGCATAACCAAGCAGAAACATGAATAATAGTGCAGATTCTACGGAACGACCGGCCGGGTCGTTACATTGAATTATCCATTTTCGACTCGCCCACATCCACCCGACCCATCCGTTTGCCACCCCTACTTACATCTAAGTTCTAGATACAGTCAAAGATTCTCTTGATATGTATAGTTTCCTTTTTCTGTATTATATTTAAAATAGTTTATAAGTGCTGTTTTGAAAGATCCTACTCCCTCCGTGTGGATTGCACAAGGTTTGAAGCATTATATAGCCCGAGGCGTATCCAAGGAAAGGGAGAGATATGGGTTCACATGAATCTATACTCTTTTTTCTAAATTATGTATCACATTTTTATATTTTTTTAAAATTATTTAAATATATATGCGTGAACCCCATGCTCAAAGACTATTATGGTATAATTATTATTGGGTGCACATATACAATTAAAATTGGCAGTTCAGATCCCACTCTAAACGGTATTGTTTTCGACACGGAGTATAGATATATACGTGAAAATTACTAAAATTTCAAAAAGAATACTCCTATAATTTTGAACATATAATTTTAAAAGTATAGTAGATCATGGCAAAAGATTAAAATTATACCAGTCAAATATAAATACTAAATCCATCTAGGCTAACATAGCAATATATAAAAGAAAGGAATCTTAATTATTAAGAGTAGAAAAGCTTAAAGTCTTAGTGATGAATGATGAATAAGATTGGCCATTGCTTGAATGAAACAAAATAGTAGTCATAAACTACAACAAGCAAATAATTAGATACCTTATTTTTCGTTTAGTAACATTTCCAACAAAGTGTAGTGTAGTAGCAAAATATGCTAAAAGTGCTGCTACAATACAAAATTTTACAAGGTTTCACACACAACAGTCATGTAGCAAGATTTTCTAAGTTATATTAACAAATAGGGTGAAAACAGACATAATCTTTTATCACATTAATTGGAATTTTAAATTGTATTAGGATTTAATTATCATCACCAATGCTTAACATTAACATTTGAAAGAAATGGTCATAGATATAACATAGAAAATCTGTTGATATTATCATATACAGAGGTAGATCAAAGATTTTATATCAGTGAATTCAAAGTATCACTACACCGACTACTTTTTTTATGATAATAGAAACATATTAATTTATAATATATCATAAAAATGTTCATTTACGTGTATATAGTGTTTAGGACGAAAATTGTGAGTGTGAAAAAAAGTTGTTTCGTCCATGATTAAACGTTTTAATTGCTATAATAACATCTAGTTTTGCTCAATTTCTCATTCACGTCACCTCTAAAATGTTATCATGTTCCCCATTTTTTTGGAACTCACTAGCAAGTAGGAATATTCAATACTCAATAGAGTGCATACATAGTTACTTTATATTTCGTCAGCCATTTCGGCGTTGTCTATGATTGGAATCTTGGTTGGCACGCATATACTATTCTCAGGAAAAAACAGAAGTTTTGTGTGAAGGTGCGTGCAGATGTTCGTAACACGTAGTGAAAGGCGGTAACAAGAGAGTCTCGTTTTAAAATTTTTTCGATAGTGCGAAGACGCTATGCGTATTCACACCGATACCGATCCTTGCTATCAACTCTTTGCTCAATGAAACCCGCGAATAAATTGAACGAAAAACTTGTGCTGAAATTTTTCTAAAAAATCTCAACTCAAATTATTGGAAGAACAAAAAACACTTTTCTTATAATTGTATTTTCTCTCTTGACTTTGTATTGCACTCTTACTTTCACAAAGTATTTTTTCTTCTTAAAAATTAATACGGCAAAATTTTCCATCACCCTTTATATAGTATCACCTATAAACCCTTTTCCTATCTGGTTAAGGTAATAATTAACTTAAGATAAAAATTTATTCCAAAATAAACTTCATGTAACTTATATGGAAAATCGAAAACACATTCTCAGCAGGTTATGTGCCTGCTGAATCTTAAAGAGTTCCATAAAGTCCAATTCCAATTTCCTATTGAACTTAGGAAGATATGAAACCCATGGAACGGGTTTGAAGTTGTCAGACACGTCCTTTATGGACGTTTATGTTAAGTCTAATTCCAAATTGGATTACTATGCACACAAGTCCTTTTATGCACTTTTATCTCCAATTTCAACTTGCTAAGAATAAATTAATATTATATATATAACTTTTATATAATTAATATTAATTGATATTATATATATCACATATATATTCCAATCAAGAGAAATAATTTAATTTTCTATTCCAAATAGAAAATTTTAATTTGTTCACAATATTAATTATATCCTCTGTGCTAGCAAACATATAATAATATTTCTTTTGGACTAGTAACTAAATTTATTTGACTAATTAAATTCTTTAATTTAATTATTAAATAGTAAAGTAATTAATTCTTTAGCAAAGATTAGAACACTCGTTAGTGTGCGACCCCATAGGTTCAATACTATGTCGGCAGTAAATTGATCATATCAATATACTAATCAAGGATGCCGTCTAGCAACACTCCTTAACGATCGGATAACATGAAGTATACAATTTACTCTCACGAACTCGTAGAAGAATAATGTAGTAATTCCTTCTGTCCTTATAGCTCTGAGTCACCATAGGATATGGTTCAAATGTCAAATCCTAATAGGCGACCAACTATGTGTTCATGTCAAATATAATCGACCATTGAATGACCTAAGAAACTCATTTCTTCTTTCATTTAATTGCCCTGACCAATGTCTTAATTCTGTCATTTATAATTCAAGACAATACGGAGCTTAAACTCATTACCAAGAGTTGACAGATTTCATCTTGATCAATCATTAATTCTACAAGTATTTAATCGTACCCAATATCTTTTCAACTATCGCCCAAGGGACATAGGTGTCTAGTATCAAAGCACAATAAATAACTTGTCAGTTACTATGACGGTCTTAGGTCAGAGAATTTTTTTACATCACATTCTTCAAGAGAATATTCTATTGACATTTTATGGTAATTCTAACCATTAGGAATTATCCAATGAGCCGATTCAATGATCATATCTCTATATGCATCATCTATTTATGTGATTTGGTTAATGAGATAAACTAATCTTTATCCCATAAAGACGATCACATAAATATTGATCTAGCCGGATTACTAATGTCCATATTAATAATCGTACGATCAAGAACAAATTTAGATTAAATTATAAGAAACTTCACTCTCATTATCATGATCTCCATCATGATGGTAAGTCTCGAAATTTAATCAATGATATTATTAAATTAATCAAACAATTAATAATAACTATGATAAACGAATATCAAATGCCATATATTTTATATCAAATAATGTTCACAAAATATGTTTAAATCATCAAATATGAGACTGGATCTAGGGCATATCTACTATATCCCTAACAATCTCCCACTTGCACTAGAGCCAATCGCTCTTGTACTTTATCCCCAATTTCCACTTGTGCTTGTCAAACTCCTTTGCGCCAAGAGCTTTAGTGAATGGATCTGCAACATTTTCCTTTCCATCAACCTTTTGAATCTGGACGTCTCCATGTTCAATGATCCCTCTTATCAAGTGATACCTTCGCAGAATGTGTTTGGATTTTTTGGTGTGATCTTGGTTCTTTTGCTTGAGAAATGGCTCCAGTATTATCACATAACAGTGGAACCACACCTTCTATTGAAGAAACCACACCAAGTTCAGTTAAGAACATTTTCATCCATACAGCTTCCTTAACAGCTTCACTAGCTGCTATATATTATGCTTCAATCACTGAATCAACTATTGTAGCTTGTTTGGAACTTTTCCAACTCACCGCACCACCATTTAAGGTGAATACATAACCAGAAATAGATTTTCTATCATCTCTATCCAAAGATAAACTTGCATCAGTATAACCTTCAAGTTTCAACTCAGAATCTCCATAGATGAGGAATTGGTCTTTAGTCCTTCTTAAGTACTTAAGAATGATCTTCACTACCTTCTAATGTTCCTTACCAGGATTTGCCTGATATTGGCTAGTCACTCCAAGTGCATAAGCCACATCAGGACGTGTACATGTTATGGTATACATGAGAGCTCCCACTGTACTAGCGTATGGGATCCTACTCATGCGTTCTCTCTCTTCAGGTGTTTTAGGACAATCCTCCTTACTGAGAGTAATTCCAGTGCCTATCGGTAGATAGCCTCTTTTGGAATTATCCATATTATACCTTTTCAGAATGGTATCAATGTACAAAGATTGGAAAAGTCCAAGCAGCTTCCTCATTCTATCTCTATAGATATTTATTCCTAATATATAAGTTGCTTATCCCAAGTCTTTCATGTAGAACTACTCAGATAGACAAATCTTGGTACTTTGCAATGCCGATATGTAATTCCCTATGAGCAACATATCATAAACATACAATATTAAGAATATAATTGTGCTCCCACTAACCTTTTTGTACACACAAGGTTCTTTTTCGCATCTAACAAAATTGAACTTTCCAATCGTCTTGTCAAAACGAATATTCCAACTTCGAGAAGCTGGATTTAGTCCATAAATGGATCTTTGTAGTTTGCAAATTTTATTATGATCAGATGAATATGTGAAACCTTCAGGTTGTGTCATGTACACATCCTCTTCTAGCTCTCCATTAAGAAAATCTGTTTTCACATCCATTTTCCATATTTCATAATCATAGTATGCAGCTATAGCAAGCAAAATCCGAATTGATTTGAGCATTTCCACGGGAGAGAAAGTCTCGTCATAGTCGACTCCTTCTTTCTAACGAAATCCCTTGGCAAAAAGACGGGCTTTGTAGGTCTCAACCTTTCCGTCTGCTCCAATCTTTTTCTTAAAAACCCATTTATAACCTATAAGTTTTATATCCTTTGAAAGTTCAACTAAAGTGCATACTTTATTTTCCTTCATGGATTCCATGGCCATTTCTCATAATCAGAACTTTGTATAGCCTCTTCATAGGTCTCAGGGTCATCATCATTATGATCAACCTCATTTGATACATCATCTTGTACTATTAGATTTAATCTAGTTGGTACATGACGTTCTCTTGTAGACCTTATAAGAGGTACTTGTACAACTTGTTCACCTTGTGCTGGATTTGGTTGGTGTTCAATTTGGTTTGTAACTGGTTCATTAACGTGTTCTTGAACTATATTTAGTTCTTGAACTTCAACCGTTGAAGATGGAAACTTCCTTGGCAACTTCAAAACATCCAATAAAGGTTCTTCAACTTGGGTCTCATGATCTTTATTTTGTGTTGATTCATTAGTTTCTTGAACTTCATCGAGTTCTATTTCTCCACTATAATTTCCTTCCAAAAGTAATTCCCTTTCCAAAAAGGTTGCTCCACTAGCCACAAACACTTTATGGTCAGAAGGTTGATATAAATAATATCCCATATTTTATTTGGGATACCCAATGAACCTACATTTATCAGATCTTGAGTCAAGTTTATCAGACTGCAGTCTCTTAACATAAGCTGGACAACCTCAAACTTTAATGTGTTTAAGGTTAGGCTTACATTTACCAGACCCTGGGGTAGTTTATAGTTATTATTATTAGCTCGTGGTTCGTTTATTATTCCAAATATGATTTATGATATCAGTTAATTGAAAGTATTTATTTTAAATTATTTATTCGTGTTTAAGTAGATATTCAAAGAAAGTGGTTAATTAAGTTCTAACATTGGCTTGCCTAGCAAGTGTTGTGTTAGGCGCCATCACGATCCCGAGGGTTGGGAATTTGGGTCGTGACAAGTTGGTATTAGAGCTCTAGGTTTCTTAGGTCTCACAATTCACGAACAAGCTTGGTAGAGTCTGAAGGATCGGTACGGAGACGTCTGTACTTATCTCTCAGAGGCTATGAAGTTAGGAACAAACTCCATTTTTATTTCTACTCTATCGTGTGATTCTTGATATCTCATACTGATCGAACTCTTCTACTCTCTCGTAGATGGCGAGAACACGTGCTTCTTCTTCCGCTAACCAACAGTCCGGTCCAGCAACAACACCAACTCTTACTAGGGGCAGAGGCCGAGACAGGGGCAGAACTCAACTCATTACTCAGACAGCAGCCCTAGGTGTGGAACCCCAGATTGAGATTAATGAGGGGGTTCCAGCTCAGACTGTTCTAGCGGGACCAACTCAGGTCCCAGAGGGGTTCATTTCCACCCAGTGCTTTAGGACGCCTTGGTCCGGTTAGTGGGCATTATGGAGATCCCAGATTGGCATATTCCCCGTGGCAGTAGCCGTATCTCAGGCTGGAGGAGGGGTCCAGACTCCTGCTACTCACAATTCTTATCAGACTAATCCATAAGTTCAGACTCCAACGGCTAATCCGGTTGGGGTAATTCAGCCAGTTGCTACAGCACCGATCGTTGATGGGGAAGCTATGTCCTCAGATGCTTTGTGGAGACTGGACGGGTTCATTAAGTCGTTCCCTGTCCATTTAAGTGGTGCTACTTCAGAGGACCCTCAGGAATATCTGGATAGTTGTCATGAGGTTCTGCGTAATATGGGTATTTTGGAGACCAGCTGGGTCACCCGCTTTGACTTGGGATCAGTTTTCGCACCTCTTTTTGGAGAAATTTTTGCCTGTTACTACTCGAGAAGAGAAACGTCGTTAGTTTGAGCGACTTCAGCAGGGTAGCATAACTGTTACCCAATATGAGAACCTCTTTGTGGATTTGACTAGACATGCTATTCTTTTGTTGCCCATAGAGAAAGAGAGGGTCAGACGATTTATTGAGGGCCTTGCTCAGCCCATCAGGTTGCAGATGGACAAAGAGACAAGGACCGAGATATCTTTTCAGGATGCAGCTAATGTGACTTGAAGGGTTGAGTCGGTTCTTGGAATGGGAGGTCAAGGGTCAGACAAAAGACCTCGCCATTCCTGTGGGTTCAGTGGTACCTCATCTGGAGGTGGGGGTTCATTTAGTAGAGGCCAGTCTTCCAGGCCATTCCATTTAGCACTTCAGGCCTCACATGGTACCTAAGGCGGTCGTGGTTCTTACACACCTTATTCTGCTCAGCCAGTCTATAGTGCACCATCAGCTCTTATTAGAGCACCTCCTCCGTAGAGTTATTATCGAGGTCAGCCGGTTCGTCAGGGTCAGTATCCTTATCAGGAGGGATTCTTTGAGTGTGGTGAATATGGGTATGTTCAGAGAGCTTGTCCGATACTTTCGGGTAATCAGCATCAGTACTAGGGTTCCCGCACTATAGTTCCAGCACCACTTGCCCTGCCAGCCAGGGGTAGAGGTCAAGTATCCAGAGGTAGGGGACAAATTGTTAGAGGTGGAGGTCATGCCGCTAGGGGTGGAGGCCAGCCCGCGAGAGGTGGAGGTCCGCCTATCAGAGGTCCTCCCAGAGACATAGTTCAGGGTGGTGGAGCCCAGTCCCGACTTTATGCATTTCCAGCTAGACCCAAGGCGAAGTCCTCCGATGCTGTCATTGCAGGTATCATTTCAGTTTGTGATAGAAAGGCCTCAGTTTTGTTTGATCCGGGGTCTACTTATTCTTATGTGTCATCATATTTTGCCTCGTATTTGGTTGTTCCCCGTGATTCCTTGAGTATTCCTATTTATGTGTTTTCGACGGTGGGGGATGCTATTGTGGTAGATCGTGTGTATCATTCGTGCGTTGTAGTCATTGAAGGTCTTGAAACTAGTGTAGACCTTTTGCTTCTTGACATGGTCGACTTTGATGTGATATTGGGCATAGATTGGTTGTTGCTTTATTATTCCGTTTTGGAGTGTCACACCAAGACAATTACCTTAGCCTTGCCAGGGTTGCCTCGATTAGAATGGAAAGGGATTCCTGGTCATTCTCCCAGCAAAGTGATTTCTTATGCCAAGGCTCGTCGCATGGTTGAAAAGGGGTGTTTGGCTTATTTAGCTCATATTCGTGATTTTGAGGCTGAAGTATCTTCCATAGATTCAATGCCTATTGTTCGCGAGTTTCCCGAGGTGTTTCCTGCCGACCTGCCAGGAATGCCGCCCGATAGGGATATTTATTTTTGTATTGATGTGGCTCCGGGCACTCAGCCCATTTCCATTCCTCCATATCGGATGGCCCCACCCGAATTGAAAGAATTGAAAGGAGAAGTTGCAAGACTTTCTTGATAAGGGTTTTGTTAGACCCAATGTCTTGCCTTGTGGTGAACCGATTTTGTTTGTGAAGAAAAATGATGGTTCGATGAGAATGTGTATAGATTACCGACAGTTGAATAAATTCACCATCAAGAATAAATATATGTTGCCGAGAATTGATGATTTATTCGATCAGCTTCAGGTTGTCAGTGTTTTTCAAAACTTAATCTGAGATCTGGTTCCCATCAATTGAAGATTAGGGCGTCCGATGTTCCTAAGACAGCCTTTCGGACGAGGTATGGGCACTATGAATTTCTGGTGATGTCCTTTGGGTTGACTAATGCTCCAGCAACCTTTATGGATTTGATGAATCGGGTTTTTAAGCCTCATCTGGATTATTTTGTAATTGTGTTCATTGATGATATTCTGATATACTCCCGAACAACACCTCCGTATAGCGCTCCAGACTTTGAGGGATAATCAATTGTATGCAAAGTTTTCAAAATGTGAGTTTGGTTGGATTCAATAGCTTTCTTGGGTCATATCGTATCAGCAAATGGTATCCAAGTAGATCCTAAGAAGATAGAGGCAGTCAAGAACTGGCCTAGACCCACTTCAGCCATGGAAATTAGGAGCTTCTTGGGTTTGGCAGGTTACTACCGTCACTTTGCGGAGGGGTTTTCATCTATATCAGCCCCAATGACTAAATAGACTCAGAAAGGTGCCCTATTTAAATGGCCAGACGAGTGCGAGGCGAGCTTTCAGAAGCTCAAGACAGCCTTGACTTCAGCACCGGTGTTGGTATTACCATCAGGTTCCGGTTTTTTCATGGTTTATTGTGATGCTTCGTGTGTTGGACTTGGAGTAGTATTGATGCAGGATGGCAGAGTGATTGCATATGCGTCTCGACAGTTGAAAGTCCATGAAAAGAATTATCCTGTTCATGACTTAGAATTGGCAGCCATTGTTCATGCACTAAAGATTTGGAGGCACTATCTTTACAGTGTGTAGTGTGAAGTTTTCACAGACCATCGCAGTCTCCAGTACTTGTTCAAGCAAAAGGATCTTAATTTGAGACAGAGGAGATGGTTAGAGTTATTGAAAGATTATGACGTCACCATATTGTATTGTCCAGGGAAGGCCAATGTGGTGGCCGATGCATTGAGTAGGAAGTCGGTAAGTATGGGCATCCTTGTATTTATCCCAGTCGGTGAGAGACCGTTGGCTTCACACATTCAGACTTTGGCTAATCAGTTTGTGAGGTTGGACATTTCGCCCAGCAGTGTTTTGGCTTGTGTAGTCGCTCGGTCTTCCTTATTTGAGCGTATCAGAGATCGGTAGGATGATGACCCACATTTGATGGTCCTGAGGGACACAATTCGACACGGTGGTGCTAAGAAGGTTACAGTTGGAAATGACGGTGTATTGAGGATACAAGGTCGTATATGTGTACCTAATGTTGATGGCCTTCGTGAGTTGATTCTTGAGGAAGCTCACATCTCTAAGTATTCTATCTACCTAGGTGCAGCCAAAATGTACCAGGATTTGAAGCAGCATTATTGGTGGAGAAGGATGAAGAAGATATTATTGCTTATGTGGCTCGTTGTTTGAATTTCCAGCAAGTGAAGCATGAACATCAGAGACCCGGTGGGTTGCTTCAGTAGATAGAGATTCCTGAGTGGAAGTGGGAGCGTATCACCATGGACTTCATTGTTGGACTCCCACGGACTCAAAGGAAATTCGATGCAGTTTGGGTCATTGTGGATATGCTGACTAAATCGGCACACTTCATTCCAGTGGCAAGTACTTATACTTCGGAGCGGTTGGCAGAGATATATATTTGAGAGATTGTTCGCCTTCACGGTGTGCCCGTGTCTATCATTTCTGATCGAGGTACGCAATTTACCTCGCACTTTTGAAGGGCAATTTAGTGTGAGTTGGGTACCCGAGTTGAGTTGAGCACATCATTTCATCATCAGACGGACGGGCAGTCCGAGCGTACAATTCAGATTTTGGAGGATATGCTCCGTGCTTGTGTCATTGACTTTGGAGGTTCTTGGGATCAATTTTTACCGTTAGCATAGTTTGCCTATAATAATAGCTACCAATCGAGCATTCAAACCGCCTACGTCATAATTGGCGAATTCGTAGGTTCAATTCCTACTGGATGCACGCCAATGACTGCAAGTTGAATAAGCTATGAACCTCTATAGATCATTCTGTAATATTCTAGTGGTTTCCGCAAGGAATGACGTCAATAACAACAAAATCAACGGAAGATCCCGCAGTAGTATATTCGGTAGTTTGCGGTGGAATAGATTCAAGCGTCCGGGCCAGTAGATATGAGGCATTATATGGTAGACGATGTAGATCGCCAGTTGGATGGTTTGAGCCTGGAGAAGCTCGGTTATTGGGTTCAGACTTAGTTCAAGAGGCCTTAGATAAGGTCAAGATTATTCGGGAGAGACTTCGTGCGGCTCAGTCTAGGCAAAAGAGTTATGACGACCGTAAGGTTCGCGATGTAGCATTCATGGTTGGAGAGAGTATTACTTCGTGTATCACCCAGGAAGGGTGTTATGAGATTTGTTAAGAAGGGTAAGTTGAGCCCTAGGTATATTGGGACGTTCGAGATTCTTGATAGTGTGGGAGAGGTAGCTTATAGACTTGTGTTGCCTCCAGGGTTATCCTCAGTTCATTCGGTATTCCATGTGTTTATGCTCCCGAAATATCATGGTGACTCGTCCCATGTGTTAGATTTTAGCTCTGTCCAATTGGACAAAAACATAAAGCCCTATTATGGGAAACTACCACGTTAGGTTTGGAGAGAGATGTGACCGGTTATATAATAGGGGAAGTAGATGTAAGTTTTTTCTTTCAATAGCCGGCCAAATGACTCACCCGCCATGAAGGTCACTCAAAGTAACCTACTCGAGCTTCGCCCTTTGTATTGTACCGCCTGAAAAGAGGTTTGCTAGCCTTTTTCTTTCCCTGCACCTAAAAGTTGCGCAAGGTAAACGACAGAACCATGTACTAACCGGACCGAAGGAAGAGGTCTCCTGTACAATCTCTGGCCCAAGAATCTGTCTCTCCCCTACTTCATCCCAACATAGGGGAATCCTGCACTTGCGTCCATAGAGTGCCCCAAAAGGTGGCATGCCTATACTCGCCCAAGAACTCTTGTTATAGGCGAACGTAACCAAGGGTAGATGTCTGTCCCAACAACCTCGAAAATCAAGAGATTACCTCCGCATTGCCTCCAATGTCTGGATGGTCCTCCCCACCACTCCTTTGTGCTTCCATGGCCTGACATGTTCTTGGCATTGTCTTGGCAGTTTATACCTCTATTGGAAATTCCTCTTAAGCAGTGGTGTCCGGTCACCAAGAAATTATATTGATTCCATTTAGCGAAAGAGAAGTTGTACAAAAACAAAAACTACATGACATACGCACGTTAAGTGGTAGGCCCATTACGTGCGGCGCCAAATCTTTCTATGGATTGCTTCTTTCGCCTCTTTCGCTGTCAAAGTGCCTATGGTACTAGTTCATATTTGGTTACCCGAAGCTCATGTAGAGGCACCTACGGCAGGATCCGTCATCTTGGCAGGAATTGCTTTAAAATTGGGAACCTACTGGTTTTTATTGGGCTCCTTCTACTGCTGCGACTACCTCTCTTCTCTTCTATTTTAGAAAGGTAAAGGACCACCAGAGAGGAAAGTGCTTTCATGAATGCGGTAAACCAATCAATCTTTATTTGACTTATGAGGAGGAGACTGTAGCTATTTTAGACCGGCATGTTCGTCAATTGAGATCAAAGAGTTATCCTTCCGTTCGTGTGTAGTGGAAAGGTCAGCCCGTTGAGGCAGCTACTTGGGAGTTCGAGTCGTACATGCATATTAAATATCCACACTTGTTTGCCAATTCAGGTAATTTTCTATGTCCGTTCGAGGACAAACATTTATTTTTGAGGTGGAGATTGTGATGACCCAGAGGGTCATTTTATGAATTATGATTTTATTCCAGGATTATTAGCCTTAAAATAACTAATTCTAATTACCTCAAATTGTGTGTGCCGTATGGGCGTGAAACCGGAAAGCTTTTATGTGAAAGTATGAGAAACAATAATTTTTTAGAGTTAAAGTTTGGTTTAGGTTGAATTTGGTCAATATTTTTTAGTAATCGGACCCGGATAAGTGTCCCGATGATCCAGGGAGGTCTGTAGTAAAATATGGGACTTGGGCGTATGCCCGGAATCAAATTCTGAGGTCCCTAGCCTTAGAAACTAATTTTTGAAGAAAATTATTATACTGAAATAAAGAAATGATTATTGTTTGAACTCGTTGGTACTGGGTCCGTATTTTGGTTCCGGAGCCCGATACATGTTTGTTATAATGTGAAAGTCGTACTTGTGAAATTTGATGAGAATCAGAATTTATATGACGTGATTTGGATGTCCAGATGAGAAATAGTGAAATTTGAGTGTTCTTGAGGAAAATCTTGATTTTTGAGGTGAAATTTGTAATTTTTGGATGTTATTTCAATGATTCGATCACACGAGCAAGTCCGTATGATGTTTTTAGACTTGCGTGTATGTTTGGTTGGGAGCCCCGAGGGCTCGGGTGAGTTTCGAGTAGGCCACAAAGTGTTTTTATACTTAGAAAAATAACTGGGGGTTAAATGTTGCAGGTTGCAGGTTCAGTTTTCTGAACCCAGAAGCGCGACAATGTTTAGAATTCTGCGCCGCGGATCGGGTTCCGCTGCAACGCCCGAAATTCCGCTGATCGCAGTTGGTAAAGCCAGAACTCCGCCGCCGAGCCCCTAATTCCTCTAACAGCGGTGGGGCAAGGCCCAGGATTTCCGCTGCAGCGGAATTATTCTGCTGACATCTGTGGTCTGGCCTAAGGCGCAAGTATAAATACGAGACTTTTAACTATTTTACCACTTTTCAAAAATAATAAAACACTCGAACTCAAGAGGCAATTTCTCCAAAATATTTTCTTCCCCAAATCATTGGTAAGTGATTTCTAACTCATATCTTTCAATCCTTAACTACTTTTTACAAGATTTCCACCTAGAATCTAGAAAGTTTCATGGTAGAATTAGGGATATTTGAAAAAACTTAAGAAACCCATGCTTTTTCAATAAAGTTAATTCCTTTAATAATAATTAATGATATTAAACTCAATTATGATTAGATACGAGTGAATTGAAGGCAAATTCTAAAGGAAAAGTTGTCATTGAGCAGTGAGTGACCTGCTGAATTGAGGTAAGTGTTTGGTTTAACCTTGACTTGAGGGAATAGGAACGCCCAACCTAATTTCTATGTGAATTGCACGTGTGTGGTGTATAGGTGAGGTGACGAGTATCTATGCACCACCAAATTACTTGTTCAACATGATCCCTTCCATATCCCCAATTATTTGATTCCTGATTAACTGTTTGCATGATTTCTATGCTTCCATGTCTACTTGTTTTCATCAACTTGTTGGGAAGTATTATTTTATGAAATTCGAAAGTATTAGTTGTTACCCTGGATTCATTGTGATATATGAAAGGTTGAGCTGGTTGATAATATTCTACGAAACATATAAATTACGGTTGGTTCTATTGTGAAATGATGATTGGTGAAGCTTATGAGCAGTACAATTTTTGTTTATAATTGTTGAGACAAAATTTATTGGGAAAGGCATTGCCTTGAATTGAGAAGTCTTTTATAAATAAATAGATGAAATTGTCTGGTGGGATTGGGTTGCACGCCACAACAGGATAAATAAGGGTGATAAATATATAGGGAGGAGTAATAAAATTGGACAGGTGGGAGCGGGTTGCGCGCCGCAACAAGGAGCAATAGGGGAGAATATTTATGATTTACTAATTTTAAACACAAGGAACAAAAATCTTTCTATTTTACTCTATTGTTTATCTCATATTCCGCACCTACGATTATTTTAAAGTGAAATCTGGAAAATTAGAAACTTATGTGAGGATTGGTTATAACTGAGACCTGAAAAAGGTGCTGAGTTTATTTTATCTATTGCTTCAGTTTATTATTTTGTTTAGTTTGGAAGTATTTTCTTGCTTTATCTTACAATATTCGCAAATTATGTTATAAATACCCCGCCGTATCCTCGTCACACTTCGTCGAGGTTAGGCTCGGCACTTACTCAGTACATGGGTCGGTTGTACTGATACTACACTCTGCACTCTTTTGTGCAGATCCAGGTACTGGTCAAAGCTGATCCCTTGAGCATAGTTGAGCATCATTACACGGAGACACGAGGTAGATCTTCTAGCGTCTGCAGATTCCTGGAGTCTTCTCCTATTTTATTTAGACACTCTTTTTAGTCCATTAAAAAAATACATTTTTCTTTCAGCCCATTTATTTGTAGTATTCTTTATTTATTCGTGAAATTGTGACACCAGACCTTGGGGTAGTTTATAGTTATTATTATCGTGGTTCGTTTATTATTTCAAATATGATTTATGATATCAGTTAATTGAAAGCATTTAATTTAAATTGTTTATTCGTGTTTAAGTAGATATCCAAAGAAAGTGGTTAATTAAGTTCTAACATTGGCTTGCTGTCACGAACCAAATTCCCAACCTTAGGGATCGTGATGGCGCCTAACACCACACTTGCTAGGCAAGCCAATGTTAGAGCCAGTTCATTTAATTTCTATTAAAGTCTATTTAATCATAACAGAACAATTTTAAAAATAAACTAAGTCTATTTAATTTCCAATGAATAAAGTCACAAATAAAATAATGAAAGAAAGATTAGGCTGTCACGACCCCAAATCCTAACAGGCCGTGATGGCGCCTATCGTGAAACTAGGCTAGTCAACCATCAATTTACTATGCATTTGTTCAATTACAAGAGTTCATAATTTAATAATAAGCATGCAACCATAGCATAAATAATGAAATTAATGTCTTAGCGTTCCCATATTAGCCTAAACAACCTCCCAAGAACTGGAGTCAATAGTCATGAGCATCTAAGAATAATTAAATCTAACTTTGCTAACACTATAATATATATCTCTGAATCAAATGCTAAAGCTCAATAAGGAAGGGAAATGGAGAAGCTGTGGACGCTGGACAGCTACCTCGAAATCCCGTGACTGCTGCTAACGAACAAGGCAACTACTGCTCCAAATCGGTACCTGAATCTGTGCACAGAGGCACATGGAGTCTTTATGAGTACGCCAACTTAGTAGTAATGAAAATAAATCACAGTATGAGTAATATAAACACACAGAACATATACACAATTCCACAAATCAGTAAAATACCAAGTCACCATGTAGTATTCATCAAATACATAAGTTCGAAATCAGTTTCCAGAAAACCTTTGAAAACATGTGTAATATCAGTATATCTCAGTAGAGTTCTCAGTAAAGGCCAGTTGAAAACGAAGTAAATCATAGTTTGAAACTTAGTAAAATTATCATAAATCTGCCCTTCGGGCCAAAATCATTCCTCATAATAGTTGTCCTCAGGCATTCCCTCAATCACTCAATATCGATCATCACTCAGTATCAATCATCACTCAGTATCAGCCCTGCGGGCAATCATCATCACTCAATCGGTACCGGCGCTCACTGGGGGTGTGTTACAGACTCTGGAGGGGCTCCTACAACCCAAGCGCAATAATAACATAAGGCCTGGAAGCCTTCTCACCTCTCTTATAAGGCCTGGAAGCCTTCTCACCTCTCTCATAAGGCCTGGAAGCCTCCTCACCTCCCTCATGAGTCCTGGAAGCCTTCTCACCTCTCTCATAAGGCCTGGAACCCTTCTCACCTCTCTCATAAGGCCTGGAAGCCTCCTCACAATATAGGCTTGAAAGCCTCACTCAGTCAGACACTCTCAATTTTCCCTTAGGCCATAAACATACCGGGTTCTCGACCCAAAACAACGTTTCATTTTTCAATAAATAGTATCAAAATACTCTGAATGTCAAAACAATTTATCGGAAAAAGACTGAGTTTAAAATCATAGCATATCAGTGAGGAAAATATAGTAAACACAACCCTCAAAGGGTAAACAAGTCGGTACTAGGCCCCAAACACGGCTTACAACCCAATTCATATCATAATAAAATAATACTAATTTAAGCATAGGCTTAGAAATCGGTGTCGCAACTCAATAGTCGCCTAAATAGGAAAGACGTTTCCAAAGTTTCCACCTTTTCATTTCAAAACCCGTGAAAGGGTGCATAGTCCGGGGTTTCATACCCTCAAGACAGAATTTAAAGACATTACTTACCTCAAAACTAGCCCGGAATTATTCCGCAATGCGCTTGCCTCTCGAATCAACCTCCGAAGGCTCCAAATCTACCAAGTTCATATTTTTTTATCATCAACATATGCTTAAGGAGCGAATCCCAATTGAAAAACATCGAATTTAACCCAAAAATCCGAAACCGGTCAAAACCCGACCCCCGGGCCCGCATCCCGAAATTCAGAATTTTTTATACAAAAGTGTTCTTCGTCCTCTCACGAGTCCGTACATATAAAGAACACCAAAATCGGAGTTCGTTTGACCCCTCAAATCGACCCTTAAAGGTCTCATAATCTCAAGTCCTAAAACCCATTTTTTCTACTGATTTTCCATGCATTTACCTTGGTTTTATGCTCTATAATCACCCCTAATCGAGTTTTAATTACTAGAACACTTACCCCTATGAAGAACAAGAATTTCCCTCTTCAAAATCGCCCCCAAGAGCTCTTTTGCGTACAACAATGGTGTAAAAAGGGGTTTAAGTCGCAGAGGAAATATTTAAATACTGCCCAGTGATTAATGCACTGCGATTGCGGAAGTTCTCACGCGATCGCGAAGAAAAAACCTCTCCAGCCCTAATTTTACTCATTGCGATTGTGTCATAAGCCACGCGATCGCGACTCAATAAGTCCTTAACTCACGCGATCGCAACCTCACTCACGCGATCGCAACCTCACTCACGCGATCGCAACCTCACTCACGCGATCGCAACCTCACTCACGCGATCGCACTGTTCCGTTTACCAAACGTACGCGATCACACTCCAATACACGCGATCGCGATGCACAAACTCGCCTAACCCTCAGAGTACTCTACGCGATTGCGACCTTAGTGCCGCGATCGCGGTACCTACGCTGCTCAACCTCTGCGATCGCGGACGCCTTTATGCGATCACAGAGAATAAAAGTGCTGCCCCTCACGATTGAACGACGCGATCGCGACTCTCCCTACGCGATCGCAGAGAGTAAAAGACTGCTGCACAAAACCCCCCAGAAAACCAGCTCTTTCTTTAAGTCCAAAAATGTCCGTTAACCACCCGAAATCAATCCCGAGCCCCTCGGGACCCCAACCAAACTTACCAACATATCAGTAACGACCCGGTATGTCGTTACGAGAAAACCTTCATCATAATTGTTGCTATTGACTTATTATAGATTGGTTATTCTATTATTAATGTGTTAGAGTTGATAGGCTTGGAATCGGAATAATTAAATGAGAATTCAGACACTTAGTCCTTAAAGAATAACATTAAAATGGGAAAAGTCAACTAATAGTTGACTTATTAGTAAACGACCTCGGAATGCGGATTTTATGGCTCGGATAGCTTCGTTAGGTGATTTGGGACTTAGGAGTGTGTTCAGAATAATTTTGTGATGTCCGGTGTAGAATTAGGCTTGAATTGGTGAAAGTTAGTTTTTGGCGATTCCGGTCGGCAGTGGAAAATAGGCTATCGGGGTCGGAATGGAATTCCGACAGTTGGAACAAGTTCGTAATGTCATTTTGGACTTGTCTGCAAAATTTCAGGTCAATCGGAGTTGATTTGGATAGTTTCGGCATCATTGGTGAATTTTAGAAATATCAAAGTTCTTAGGCTTGAATCCGATGCAAAATTGGAGTTTTGATGTTAGTTTTGGTGTTTTGAGAGTGCAACTAAGTTTGAATGATGTTATGGGATATGTTTGTAAGTTTGGTTGGGGTCCCGAGGGCCTCGGGTGTGTTTCAGATGGTAAACGGAGTGTGTTCGGCCTTAGAAGATATGTTGTTGCTGCTGCAATTTCTGTTGCTGGTTTCCTTCTACGCGATCGCGGGAGGGTGTTTGCGATCGCGTAGGGTTAGCTGGGGAATGGCATATTTTTGTCTATCGCGATCGCATGGAGGAGGTCGCGATTGCGTGAGTTGAGCAGGGTGTGTAGTGCGATCACGTAGTGGAGTTCGTGATCGCGTAGAGTAATTGGGCGCGTGAGGGAGCAGCTGATGGCGTATCGCGATCGCGTGGTCGTGGTTGCGATCGCGTGAGTTTGGGCTAGGGTGAAGCGCGATCGCGTGACTAATGTTGCGATCGCGTAGTGTTACAATTTGAGGCAGCTATTTTGTTCTTCGCGATCACGTGCCTTTTCCCGCGATCGCGATGAATAAAGAACTGGGCAGTTAAATAATATTTCCTCCGCGACCTAAACCTCTTTTTACACCATTGTTGTACGGAAAAGAGCTCTTGGGGGAGCTTTTGAATAGGGAAATCCTTGTTCTTCATTGAGGTAGGTGTTCTAGTCATTAAAACTCGATTATGGGTGATTATAGACC
>ML250581.1:593-13123 GCA_005239495.1 Nicotiana undulata
TTCATCACTCAACGCTCCGACTCATTCCATTAACCTAATAAGGCAAGGGAGGAATAGTTATCAGGGGATTGGGGAACTAACTCTCCAAAATGACCGGCCAGGTTGTTACAATTTACTAGAGCGATTTAGGTAAACAACTTAAAAATAGTAATCGGGTAGCAGGAGATGATAGTATGTGCCCGCTGAATAATATGAGTAACACCCCATCTTGAGGGAGTAACGAAATATTATTTATGTTGAACGGAGTGATCCTTTAGGCTAAAAAACTTAGGACCCCACCTCTGTCTAAAGTCAATCGTTTATTTTACTTGTCCAAATTATTTCCCTTCTCTTAGACTAATTCATATAATTCGAGTTTGGCCGGGACCCACCGTTGTGGACCTCGAGGAGTGCCTAACACCTTCTCCTCAAGATAATTTGAGCCCTTACCCGATCTTTGATGACGCAACTGGTTAATCCAGATTTATTTGCAAATAGGTGCCCTAACACACCTTAAACCGTTAGGTGGCGACTCTCTCCTTTAATACCCTTCCTTAAAAGAGTTGTCACATGTTGAAACCCGATTTTGTGAGAAAAAGGAGTGCGATAGCATGCCGACTCTACTGGGGATATCTTTAGGCTCTTACGATAATGAACTTGGTCTATATGAATTAGTCTCTATCGATAAGTGTGTCTTTATTATTTTGCTGATACTTGAACATCCTGCTCCCATTCTCCCTTTTATTGCTACATGCACACCCTCTTCCCTATTTCCCCTTTATATGGACTTACGTGTTACTCTTCGCTTAATCTGGTTACAATATGCATTCCTCAGTTATTTCCTAATCATGTCCAATAGCTCCAACTCTTTTAAATTTTGTTACATCATGTCTTTCCCAATCCTTATCCCTTTTTATCGCTTTATTATAATTTTTCCATTATATGAACTAACTTCTTCCTTTTTTTTATTTCTTTTCTGTCTTTACATTTATTAAATACTGTATTTATTGCTTTTATCTTGCAAAATACTTGACAACGTGTTATTTTTTCTTTGCATAAAGCATGCTTTACATCATGTTCCACTCGTGCGCAATTAGTACCATAGCGGCACTTGATGAGTGTCCGCGCTCTTCCTATATTACCATTTTAAATTTGAAAAGGCTTATTTACAGTAAATCTAGTCGATCAACGGTGTAATCGACAGTTTCGTGCCTTTCCCCCTCAAGTTGTCCACTTGAGGGTACCTGTTTAGACTCTTATAGAAAACCCTACTCTGATGTTAACTGTGGATGCATCATGTCCAAACCTAGCATGGTTAGAATGCTGTCTGCGTAATAACTCTCTAAGACAAGCCTTGTCCAAAGCCCATCGGGATTTCCAAAATCCCAATGGGCACAATCATGATATGTGAATTATTTGGAGAAAACGTGCTGATATGCTAATCATTATTGTGTAATCGTCGAGTCTGGAGGGGGAGACGGCTAACTTTATCCGTTTTGCAGAAATGAGGCACGAAGTCCCCAGGTTTGACATGGTCCGTAGTATCTCACCTCTGTTGCTATATTGGTGGGAAAATCTCTCGCCAAGCGACAAAAACTATGTGAAAAGAGTTCTCGGAAATTTACCTTCTTGGCCGGACATTCACCCAAACACGTACTGATCGAAGCCGCTACCATGTTTTGGGATGAAAAGAGGTCTGTATTCCGTTTCGGTAATATAGAGATGACTCCCCTCCTTGAGGAAATATGAGGCTTTGCTGGGCTTCCCTGGGATAGCCATGGTCTGTTGGTACCAGAAAATCGTACTTCTCAAGGGTTTATGAAAATGATGTGTTTTAGAAAGAATGATAAGTTAGTTTGCCTGAAGAAGTCTTATATACCTTTTGACTTCGTTTACGAGCGTTATGGGCATAACACGTCCTACCGTATCTATCATGATGAGTTTTCAATTAGTTCTCTGGGTTGGACTCATCGTCGGGATTTTTGTGTTCATCGTCTGTTTTCTTGGTATGCTGGTATTCCCAATACAAGGAGACAGGATCCACACTCGTTTAGCAATGGTTACCAATACCTTAATGGAAGGAATTGAGGGACAGACTTACACTATTGTCCCAATGATCGTGGCAGATATATACTGAGCCTTGGACCGTTGCCATAAGGGATTTAGGCATTTTGAGGGTTGTAATCTATTGCTGCAAATATGGTTGTTGGAAAAACTTCAAAGAGGACAGTACCGTCAAGAATTTCCGCGGCGACCATGGAATGACCTCATAACTTTTCACCATACAAAAAGAATGACTTTCATCCCAGACAGGTTTGCTCAACCAGGAAACGCTGTGGATTAGGTACACTTCTTTAGCAATCTGACTGCTGAAAGGTCCATTGGATGTTCGAGTGGTTCCCTACTAGCGAGTTCATAATCAGGTCAAGAGATGTTCCTCACTTAGTGTTGATTGGGTTAAGGGGTATCTATCCTTATGCTCCTATCAGGGTCATGAGGCAGGCTAGGAGGAAACAAGTCATACCACGAGTTTCCAAGATGGTTCACTACAAAGCAGACTTCTAGGGTGATTCCATCCCATTCAAGTGTGAGGCACAACACATGTGCCATCTAAAGATCATTGTGGAAAAGGATACCATCGAACCAGACCGATATCATGCCGGACATGTGTGTTTCTAACCGTCATGGTTGGACGATGACATATCTAGAGAAGTCAAGCCACAGATTGATCGGGGAAACATGGTCATAGACGACGCTGCCGAAGCGCAAGTAAAATACAGGAGGTTACACAAAAAAGGATCTTTGAGTTTGAGGCCAGAGATTTGGAACAACACGAAATAGACATGGAATCAATCAATGAATGGAGAGGAATCGCCACAAAATCAACAGAGAGGTTGGAGTATTTAGAGCAGGGTCTGATGGAGCTTGAAGGGAAGATGAGGAAAAGGATCGTGGATTGTCATAATGTAGAGGGTAATGAAGGAGGGCATCTAGCAATGGCGTATCTGCTGCTGGACATGCACGACCTGGGGAGTCTGATCGATGGGGATAAGAAGGCAAGACTTAGAGAAGGTCCCTCCGGGACCAAGTAGATTAGAAGTGATGTTTACTTATTTTTCTAGAGTCATTTTAGAATTTGATTGTAATAAGGCAAGCGCCACTAGTAACTCCTTATGATTATTGTTGTTTTAGAGATTCAGTCTATTTATCACATTAATGAATTGATGCAATTATCGGCATTAAGTTTCTCCAAATCCACATGTCTCTAGGCCTACCTCGGGCACAATAAGGTCCCCAAGTTAGGACGCAAATTTACAATTCCGCAATACGTGTTTAAATATCGCAAATACCCTTTCAAAACTCCTTACTGACTTGTTTACCTTTTTGCTTTTATTTGTTTTGATTATTCCCACCCCCTAAGGTTGGTTCGTGTATACTGGCATCATCAGTATACCATACCAAATCCAGAGGTCCTCCACCTCCTCCTCCTCCAAGTGATCCTAAAAGTAAGGGAAAATCTAAGATGGATGATATGAGTGGTATCAAGAAAGACAACGCTACGCATGCAGAAAATGTTGAAACTTCATATGGTCGGAGTACTCCGGCACAGAATGATTTGGTTCTACGGCTGGAGCAGAAAATATTGGAGTTACAAGGGAACTTGAGCAGGTCCGCAACTTGGCAAACCTCTCCCTCACCTTAAACGTCCCAGTTATCAACCAACAAAATGCCCAAAATCAAGCACCTCCTCAACACACACCAAACCCGCATCCACAAAATCCTCTCGCACCTCATCAATACGCCATGCGTCCCCAAAATCTTAATCCTCCACCAGTACCAACTCCTCCTCAACGCTAATATAATCCAACCCAGTATCCACAAACTACCACCTACCATATCCCTCAAAATACACCACAACTTACCCCCGATCCACATAACTCAACCAATGATCACCACTACACCCAAATTCCCGGTATCCATCAAAACAACCCCATATACGTAGAAACTCTACCTCACCCTACGCAACAAACCCCATACATAATAGAATCTGCCGAGATGGACCTGCTCATCAAGAATATGGCAGAGGAACTTATGAAGCTCACAAGTTGAGTCCAAGGCGTCGAAGGGGTAAAGGCATTTAGGGTTTGAACTATGAAGATCTGTGTATTCAGCCGGATGTAGAACTGCCAGAGGGTTACAAACCTCCCAAGTTTGAGATGTTTGACGGAACAGGTGACCCAAAGGTGCATCTTAGGACATACTGCGACAAGCTCGTAGGAGTTGGAAAGGATGAAAGGATTAACATGAAATTATTCATAAGGAGCCTCACTGGAGACGCCCTATCTTGGTATATCAATTAAAACCCAAAGAAGTTGGTTAATTGGGAAAGCATGGCATCCGATTTCATGGATCGGTTCAGGTTTAATACAGTAAATGCACCAGATGTCTTCTATATCCAGAATCTTAAGAAGAAGCTAACAGAGACTTTTCGCTAGTATGCTACTTGGTAAAGATCGAAAGCAACAAAAGTAAGGCCGACATTGGAAGAAGAGTAGATGAATAATTCTTTATCCGGGCCCAGGATACGCAATACGAAAAAAAGTTAATGGTTATCGAAAATCACAAATTTTCCGACATCATCAAATTGGGGGAAAGAATCGAAGAAGGAATTAAGAGCAGAATGATAACTAATTTCGAGGTACTCCAGGCTAAGAGCAGAGCCCTACAATCGGGGGCTATAAACAAAAAGAAAGAAGTAGGGGCCGTGATGGTAGCCTAAGGTCCGAAATCTCCTCTTACATACCAAACACTTCCACCCATATATCAGCCTTCACCTCCCAGATATCCGCAACCTGCCACCGCCTACCATACTTATAACACCTAGCTAGCATATTACCACTCACCGCCAGCCCGCCAAAACTATCAGAAACCTAGGCGAAACTTCGACCACAGGCCGCCCAGGAAGTACACCCCTATTGATGAACCTATTGATCAGTTATATGAGAGACTGAAAGATGTTGGTTGTGTCACTCCTATTCCTGATGTTGCCATGGAAAATTCCTCTTAATGGGTCAATCCAAATAAAACATGTGCCTACCACTCCGGCATGAAGGGTCATACCATTAATGAATGTCGCACTATGAAAGACAAGATCCAGACGCTAATTGATACCAAGGTTATACAAGGAAAGGGGGATGCACCTAACGTTCGCAACAATCCCCTTCCGGATCACAGGGGCGAAGGGGTGAATGTTATAGAGACTGACGAAGAATGGGACCCGGAAGGGTTAATCGGGATTATTCGAGAAGGGATGATCCTAAGAAACCTGCAGTCACTCTCACTCCTATTGTGGTACAAATACATCCATTAGTCAAAGTGGAAATAGACGCACCGACTCCGTTCTAAGTGGAAGTAACAACACCTGCAGTTACGCCTGCTCTGTTTGAAGTATATGTAACCACACCCTTCATTGTGACGGTGGCACCCCCACCATCCTTTAATTCCAAAATCATACCCTTGGACTATGTTGCAGAAGCCAGGAGGAAAGGAAAAGCAAAAATGGAAGAAGCTGGTGCAGCACAAGCGATGACCAGGACTGGTAGAGTCTACACACCTGAGCACTTAGGGGGAACAAGTAAAAAAGATGCTTCCAAGCAGCCCATCATTGAAACTTTCCCGGATGATCTTTGGAGAAAGGTGCAAGAGAGAGAATACTCTGTAGTGGACCATCTTAACAAAAGCCTGCTCAGATATCTATTCTATCATTACTATAGAATTCTGAAGCACATAGGAATGCCTTGATAAAGGTATTGAATGAAGCTTACGTGCCCAACAATATTACCAATGGGGAAATGGCTAACATGGTAGGACAAGTACTGGAGAGCCATAAGATCACTTTCCATCAAGACGAATCTCCACCGGAAGGATTAATCCACCACAGGGCGCTGCATATCACGATACAATGTGAAGATAAAATTCATTGCTGGGGTTTTGATAGATGGTGGTTCCAGTCTCAACATCTGTCCACTGACGACTTTGAAGAGATTGAGAAAAGGATTGCATGAAATACGGGCAGGAACTATGAACGTAAAAGCATTCAACGGATCTCAAAGGGCCACGATCGGGGAAACTAATCTTTTCTTACAAATGGGCCCGACTTGGTTTGATGTCTAATTCCAAGTACTCGACATATCTGCCTCATACAACTTATTGTTGGGGCGGCCTTGGATACATGTCGTTGGGGCTGTGACAGGAGGTGATCATTCATGGAGACGGGAGTAATCCCATTTATACCAATCAGACTGTTACGGTCGTGGAATATAGAAGGAAATTGGGTGGAGAGACTTATCATCGCATCAAGCGCGTCAATGCAATCAAAAAGGACAAGTGGTGAAGCAGCAAAATAGAGAGCATACTCGGGAAGAATCTCCAAGGTATTGACAAACCAATACAGCTAAAACGTCACGACACGACCTTTAGATTGGTATATCAGTACACCTAGCATGAGTATCAAAATTGGTTGCCACTATGGAGCGGTCCTTACTACCCCCTTGAACAACCAATACTGCATCTGAGCCAATCCTTCCATCAAGCTGATATGATGTGGGGATCCGAAGAGGACGAAGTGCTAGCTGGTTTGAGGAATTTATTTCTAGAAGAGGAAGACATGGATTTCAGTGGAATAGTTGAGGAGGAGGAGGAGGAAGAAGGCCTCGTCATCCAAACAGTGGAGAAAGGAGTTATCCTCAAAAACCTGAAAGCCACACCATCAAGGGCCCGCGGAGTCCCGGGGTAGCCTGGCTGCTAGCGTCATTTATTTTGAAAACAATTCCTTTTGAGCATTTTGTTTTAAAATATTTTTAATATTTCGTTTTGGAAAACATTGTTTGAGTCATTAAAAATCGCTTTGTTTGACATTTTAATATTTATCAATGTCTTGATGTTTTATTATTACTATCTTCTATATGTTTCTCTCTACAACATTACTATTTCTTACCTTGATGAACCAACAACTGTGACATGTAATGAGACAATGCAACATAAGGATAGTGACTCAGAAGAGATAGAAGAAGAAGATGTGATACCTGAGGAAATTGTCAGAGAAGTTGAGAATTTTGAGAATAAGCCTAAGTCCAACCTGGACGAAACTGAGATAGTCAACTTGGAAGATTCCGAAACAGTCAAAGAAACTCGCATAAGTATTCACTTGTCACCATTAGAGAAGGAAGAGTACACTCATTTCCTGAAAGAGTATGAAGACATTTTCGCATGGTCCTGAAAGAGTACACTCATTTCAAGCCAGACATGAGTCTAAAAATCAAAGAAGAAGTCACCAAGAAAATCAAAACTAAGGTCCTCAGGGTAGTTTAATATCCAACTTGGTTGGCCAACATTGTGCCGGTTCCGAAGAAAGACGCGAAGGTCAGGGTGTGTGTCGACTATCGGGATTTAAATAGAGCAAGTACCAAAGATGATTTCCTACTACCAAATATACAGATACTGATCGACAATTGCGCCAAGCATGAACTCCAATCCTTTGTAGATTGCTTCGCGGATTATCATCATATTTGGATGGATGAAGAAGATGCCGAGAAAACAAATTTCATCACGCCATGAGGAGTGTATTGTTACAAAATGATGTCGTTTGGTTTAAAGAATGTTGTGTCCACCTACATGAGGGACATGAAAACTATTTTCCATGACATGATACACAAGGATATAGAAGTATATGTGGAAGACGTCATCATCAAATACAAGAAGGCTGCATATCAAATAACAGATTTGAGAAAGTTCTTAGACCGGCTTCGAAGGTACAATCTGAATATGAATCCCGCAAAATGTGCCTTTGGAGTTCCTGTCAGAAAATTGTTAGGGTTCATTGTCAGCCGCCAAAAATCGAGTTAGACCCATCAAAGTTTAAGGCTATCTAGGACTTACCACCGCCAAAGAACAAGAAGGACGTGAAGAGTTTCTTGGGACGTCTCAACTATATCAACCGCTTCATAGTGCAACCAACTGTAATATGTGAGCCGATTTTCAAAATTTTGAAAAAGAATGCCGCCACTAGTTGGATTGAAGACTGTCAGAAGGCTTTCGACAGAATCACAGAATACTTGTCCACACCACCAGTCCTAGACCCGCCAGAGCCTGGTAGACCGCTGATACTCTACCTCTCCGTACTAGATGGGGCTTTTGGTTGTGTCTTGGGACAACATTGCGAGACGAAAAAGAAAGAATAGGCCATATATTATCTGAGCAAGAAGTTCACACCCTAAGAAGCACAGTATTCTCTGTTGGAGTGCACTTACTGTACTCTGACATGGATAGCCCAGAAATTGAGGCACTACTTCTGTGCATATACCACATATCTCATATCAAGGATGGATCCTTTGAAGTACATCTTCCTGAAGCCTATGCCTACAAGAAAGCTGGCCAAATGGAAAATATTGTTGAGTGAATTTGATATCATCTATGTAACTCAGAAGGAAGTTAAGGGACAGACATTAGCAGATCATCTTGCGGAAAATCCTGTAGGAGGAGATTACAAACCATTAAAAACACATTTTTCTGATGAAGAAATGTCATTCGTAGGAGAGGATATTGCTGAAGCCTACGACGGGTGGGGAATGTTCTTCGACGGAGCTGGAAATTTCAAATGAGTCGGTATCGGAGCCGTTTTGGTGTCGGAAACCGGTCAACATTACCCGGTGTCCGCCAAACTCATATTTCCATGCAATAATAATATGGCGGAGTATGAAGCTTGCATATTAGGGCTCAATTTGGCTGTCGACATGAAAATCCAATAATTGCTGGTGATCGGTGACTCAGACCTGCTGGTACACCAAGTACAAGGAGAATAGGCTACAAATAATACCAAGATATTACCGTATCTGTATCATGTACAAGAAATGATAAATAGGTTCACGAAGATAGAGTTCATGCATGTCCCGAGAATCCAGAATGAGTTTACAAATGCATTGGTCACCTTGTCCTCCATGATACAACATCCAGACAAGAATTTGATCGATCATATTCCGGTAAGAACTCATAATCAACCGATTTACTATGCTCATGTTGAAGAAGAAACAGATGGAAATCCATGGTTCCACAATATCAAGGAATATTTGGCAAAAGGATAATACCAGAGCATGTAAATCATACTCAGAAACGCACACTCCGTAGATTGTCCAAGCATTTCTTCCAAAGTGGAGGAGTCCTGTATAGAATAACTGTATATCTAGGTCTATTACGGTGTGTTGACGTCAAGGAAGCCTCCAAACCGCTTGAGTAAATACACGTTGAAACCTGCGGCCCACATATGAATGGTTTCGTCCTAGCCAAGAAGATACTTAGAGTCAGATACTTTTGGATGACTATGGAGACAGACTGCATCAGGTATCTCCAGAAATGTCATCAATGCCAGATATACATAGATATGATACGAGTACCTCCGAATGAACTCAATGCAATAAGTGCGCCTTGGCCTTTTGCCGCTTGGGGAATGATGTCATTGGACCAATCAAGCCAGACGTTTCAAACGGCAACAAGTTCGTTCTAGTAGCCATAGACTACTTCACAAAGTGGGTTGAAGCCGCATCTTACAAAGTTGTAACTAAGAAAGTCGTCGCAGATTTTTTCAGGGATCGTATTATTTGCCTATTTGGGGTTCAAGAAGCCATCATCACCGACAATGCTGCCAATCTCAATAGTGACCTAATGAAAGCTATGTGCGAGACCTTCAAAATCAAACACAAAAACTCCACAACATACCAGCCCCAAATGAATGGAGTCGTGGAGGCCGCCAACAAGAACATTAAGAAGATACTACGAAAGATGGTAGAGAGAATGGCATGAGAAGTTACCATTTGCCTTATTGGGATAGCGTACCACCGTCCGCACATCAACCAGGGAAAATCCTTACCTATTGGTCTACGGTACTGAAGCCGTCATCCCCGCCGAGGTAGAAATTCCTTCCTTGAGAATTATACAAAAAGATAAACTCAGTGATGCTGAATAGATAAGGAGCCGCTATGAACAATTATCTCTCATTGACGGGAAAAGAATGAACGCAGTCTGTCATGGTGAGCTCTATCAGAACAGAATGACCAGAGCTTTCAACAAAAGGGTCAAACCTAGACAATTCGCACCGGGGAAACTAGTGCTGAAATGAAGCTTTCCACATTAGGATAAAGCCAAAGGAAAATTCTCACCCAACTGGAAAGGACCCTACAGGTTCACAGAGTACTAACATGAGGAGCACTTATACTCGCAGAAATGGACGGAGAAATTTGGCCAAATCCTATCGACTCAGATATAGTCAAAAGATATTATGTTTAAACTGTTTATGTTTCTTCATATGATATAACTGAACTACGCTTGACATGATTCCCGTTTAAGAGGGGATACGTAGGCAGCCCTGTGGGTTCGGTCAAAATTCAATAAAATTTCATTTTTCCCACAATCAAAAACTGGGGCAGAATTTTGAGGAGCACCCTCAAAATTCCGGAGCAAGTTCAGCCAACGACACCGTATGCGGAACAGCCAAAAATTCATCTAAATAACTGGGGTAGAATTTTGAGGAGGACCCTCAACATTCTATGGAAATAAGGTCACAATGTCTCTGATAGTGTCACAGTTACCGGTTCATCTAATTGATTTTAAATTGCATATTACTATGTTTTGAATAACTATGCATGCATATTTTTCGAAAACTCTATTTTAGCCAGATGCTACCCATGGTAACTCGAACAAGATTTCAATGCGAGCAAAGCAAGCAGGAAGAGACACGAACCAACCTCCCTGTAAAACTCACAATTTTCCTTTGGATGCAGGAACAAGGAATAGCCGCAAGTACGTGCGCACCTTAGAATCACTATCTACATAACGACAAAAGTTGCTAAGCGCAAATATATCTCCAGCTAAGAAATACTTTGTTCCTACCTATTATCTGTTCATTGCATGAGACTAAGCATTGTCTCAAATATTGCATGAGGCTAAGCCCTGCCTCCTTAACTACATACGTCTAAGCTCTGCCTTCCCACTGCATGAGACTAAGCATTGTCTCCAATCCTTGCATGAGGCTAAGCCTTGCCTCCTTAACTGCATAAAGAGAAACTCTGCCTTTCCTACTATATGAGACTAAGAATTGTCTCCAATCCTTGCATGAGGCTAAGCTTTGCCTCCTTAATTGCATAAGGATAAGCTCTGCCTTTTCCCTTGCATGAGACCAAGCATTGTCTCCAATATTTCATGAGGCTAAGCCATTCCTCCTAAACTGCATAAGGCTAAGCTCTGCCTTTCCATTGCATGAGACTAAGCATTGTCTCAATCTTGCATGAGCCTAAGCGATGCCTCCTTAATTGCATAAGGCTAAGCTCTGCCTTCCCCGCACGAGACTAAGAATTGTCTCAATCTTACATGAGTCTAAGCTCTGCCTCCTTAATTTCATAAGTCTAATCTCTGCCTTCCCTGCACGAGACTAAGCATTGTCTCTCCCTGCATAACCGTAAATGTTGCGCTATTCAAAACCTTGCATTATTATCTTTTCTCGGGGCTAAGCTCCGCCCCCTGATTTCACATAAGACTAGGCTCTGTCTTATTTCATCTCAAGAATCATGTCTTTGCATCTCATGGGCTGATACATAGCCAAATTTTCCGAAGGCGTCATAGTCCGAAAGCATCATCTTCATAGTCGGAAGACACTTGTGATGACCCAAACGGTCATGCTAAGTAATTTTAGCTATATCTGTGTTCCGAGGCTCTGAAAGCCTCCGTTGATCTCACCTCGATATGCGTGCGCAGCCCGGGCGTGTAGCCGGGAAGTCTTTATGTTGAAATTGGATAAAAAATAGAATTTATGATAATTAAATATATAAAGCTGACTTTGGTCAACATTTTTGGTAAACGGACCCGAACCCGTGATGTGACGGTCCCGGATGGTCCGTAGGAAAATATGGGACTTGGGCGTATGCCCGGAATCGAATTCCGAGGTCCCAAGCCCGAGAAATGAATTTTTAAAGGAAATTGTTTTTTGGAAATAATAAAGGAATTTGAAAATAAATTATTAAGTGAAAACCGTGTTACCGGGCCCGCATTAAGGTTCCGATTCCCGGAACAGGTTTATTATATGTTATTTGTCTTATCTGTAAAATTTGGTGTGAAACGGACTTGAAACGACGTGATTCGGATTTAAAATGGGAAAATTGAGAAGTTTATAAAGTTTGAGAAAATTCTAAGAGTTTTGAGGTTTGATTCGATGTTATTGATGATATTTTGGTGATTTAAATGCTTAAATAAGTTCGTAATATATTTTGGGAGTCGTGTGTGTTTTTGGTTTTGAGCCCCGAAGGCTCGGGTGAGTTTCGGGTAGCTAACGAGGTGTTAAAACATGAAAAATCTGGTGTGATGTTGCAGGTTTCTGATGTCTGACGTGATACCCTTCACGAACGCGGCTAAGGATCGCGAACGCGAAGGGTAAATAGTGTGGATTGGGTTTTGTTCTACGCGAACGCAGGGGTACGGGCGCGAACGCGGAGCTATGGGGGGGACTG
>MDKH01090558.1:0-12752 GCA_005239495.1 Nicotiana undulata
TCTACGTCTGGCCTCAAAAACACATTCCGAACACGCTCCCAACCCCGAAATCACTCAACAGAGTTGAAGGAGTCGACGAATTTCCATTCCGGATCCGTTTTCACACAGCTCCCGCTCCGGCCCAAATTTTCTAAGGTCAAAGCTAACCTTAAAGGACTATATGTCCAAAAACACTCCAATTTTCATCACTCAACGCTCCGACTCGTTCCATAAATCTAATAAGACAAGGGAGGAACTGTTATCAGGGGATCGGGGCGCTAACTCCCCAAAACGACCGTCCAGGTCGTTATAGACCCCCATTGGCCTTCGCGTCTGCGTGCCTATGGCCGTGTTCGCATAGGGTATTGACCCATCCCCCAGTCCCATCTAATGCTATGCGTTCGCGAGAAAGGCCATGCTCTCGCGTAGGCTTATCCCCGATATGCCTTCGCGTTCGCGTGAGGGGGACGCGTTCGTATAGACCTTTCCCCAAATCCCATTACCAGCCTTCTAAAACTACGCATTCGCCTCTAGACCTACGCGTTCACATAGTGTAATCCCAGCCCCAGCCCAAATTACTCATCGCGTTCGCGTGGGTTACCACGCGTTCACATAGAACAAAAGTACTCACACCAGATACATCAAACTACATCAGATTTTTCTAAGTCCAAACCACTCCGACGCCTATCCGAAACTCACCCGAGCCCTCGGGGCTCCAAACCAAACATGCACACAACCTTAAAAATATCCCACGGGCTTACTCGTGCGATCAAATCGCCAAAATAATATCTAAAACAACGAAATTGGCATTAAAATCAAAGAAAAATCTCAAGAACTTTCAAAGTTTCAAATGTCACAACTACGGGCCCGAATCACGTCATATGACTTCCGTTTCTTACCAAATTTTACAGGCATCACTCAAATACTATATTAAACCTATACCAGGCTCCGAAACCAAATACGGGACCGATACCATCAATTTCAAATATGGCCAAATTTCCAAAAATTCTTAAAATTTTATTTAAACAATTTCTTTCAAAAATTTATTTCTCGGGCTTGGGACCTCGGAAGTCAATTTTGGGAACACGCCCAAGTCCCATATTTTCCTATGGACCCTCCGGGACCTTCAAATCACGGGTCCGGGTCCGTTTACATGTTGACCGAAGTCAACTTAAATTTAATTTTAAAAGCAATTTTAGAATTTTCGTAGTTTTTTCATATAAAAGCTTTCCGGATATACGCCGGACTGCGCGCGCAAAATGAGGTGAGATAAAAGGAGGTTTTCAAGTCCTCGAAACATAGTTTTGAATTTTAAAACAAGAGATGACCTTTTGGGTCATCACATTCTCCACCTCTAAAACAAAAGTTCGTCCTCGAGCGAACATAGAAAAGTACATGAATCGGGGAAAAGATGGGGATACCGGCTCCGCATATCAGACTCAGACTCCCAGCTAACTTCCTCGGCAGGTTGACCTCTCCACTGAACACGAACCAAAGGATAACTCTTCGATCTCAACTGACGAACCTGCCGGTCTAGAATAGCTACTGGTTCCTTCTCATAGGTCAAATCCTTGTCCAACTGGACACTGCTGAAGTCTAACACATGGGATGGATCATTGTGATACTTCCGAAGCATAGACACATGAAACAATGGATGCACAACTGATAAACTCGGTGGCAACGCAAGTCTGTAAGCCACCTCTCCCACTCTATCAAAGATCTCAAAAGGACCGATGTACCTAGGGCTTAGCTTGCCCTTCTTCCCAAATCTCATCACGCCCTTCATAAGCGACACCCGCTCTCCGACCATGAATGCCACATCACAAACTCTGTGGTCGGCATAACTCTTTTACCTGGACTGAGCTGTACGAAGTCTATCCTGAATGATGTTAACCTTATCCAAGGCATCCTGCACTAAGTCTGTACCCAATAACCGAGCCTTTCCCGGCTTAAACCATCCAACCGGCGATCGACACGGCCTACCATATAATGCCTCATAGGGAGTCATCTGAATGCTCGACTGATAGCTGTTGTTGTAGGAAAACTCAACTAATGGAAGAACTGATCCCACGAACCTCCAAAGTCAATGACACAGGCTCGTAACATATCTTCCAAAATATGAATAGTACGCTCAGACTGTCCGCCTGTTTGAGGATGAAATGTTATGCTCAACTCAACCCGCGTGCCCAACTCACGATGAACTGCCCTCCAGAAATGCGAGGTAAACTGCGTACCTCGATCAGAAATAATAGACACGGGAACACCATGAAGACGAACAATCTCCCTAATGTAGATCTCTGCCAATCTCTACGAAGAATAGAAAGTTGCCACAAGAATGAAATGGGCTGACTTGGTAAGCCTATCCACAATAACCCATACTACATCGAACTTCATCTGATTCCGTGGGAGTCCAACAACAAAATCCATGGTGATATGCTCCCACTTCCACTTAGGAATCTCAATCTGCTGCATCAATCCACCAGGTCTCTGATGCTCGTATTTTACCTACTGGAAATTCAAACACTGAGCTACATATGCCACAATATACTTCTTCATCCTCCTCCACCAATAATACTGCCGCAAATCCTGATACATCTTCGCGGCACCCGGATGAATAGAGTACCGGGAACTACGGGCCTCCTCTAAAATCAACTCATGAGGTCCATCCACATTGGGCACACAAATACGACCCTGCATCCGTAAAACTCCATCATCACCAACGGTAACCTACTTGGCACCATTGTGCCCCACCGTGTCCCTAAGGACAAGAAGATGAGGATCATCATACTAGTGATCTCGAATACGATCAAATAATGAAGAATGAGCAACTATATAAGCTAGAAAACAGTCGGGCTCATAAACATCCAATCTCATGAACTGATTGGCTAAATCCTGAACATCCAAAGCAAGCGGTCTCTCCCCGACCGGAATATATTCAAGGCTACCCACACTAGCTGACTTTCTACTCAAAGCATCGACCACCACATTGGCCTTCCCCGGATGATACACGATGGTGATATCATAGTCTTTCAACAGCTCCAACCATCTCCTCTGCCCCAAATTCAACTCCTTCTACTTGAATAAGTATTGCAAACTTTTGTGATCCGTGAACACCTCACATGACACGCCATATAGTTAATGCCTCCAAATCTTCAGCGCGTGAATAATGGCTTCTAGATCCAAATCATGAACTGGATAATTCTCCTCGTGGATCTTCAGCTGTCGCGAAGCATATGCAATAACCTTGCCATCCTGCATCAACACCACACCAAGTCCAATACGAGATGCATCACAATACACAATATATGGCCCTGAACCTGTGGGCAAAACCAATACCGGCGCCGTAGTCAAAGATGTCTTGAGCTTCTGAAAGCTCCTCTCGCACTCATCTGACCACCTAAACTGGGCACCCTTCTGCGTCAACCTGGTCATCGGGGATGCAATAGACGAAAACCCCTCCACAAACCGACGGTAATAGCTCGCCAAACCCAAGAAACTCCGGATCTATGTGGATGATGTGGGTCTAGGCCAATCCTTGACCGCTGAAATCTTCTTAGGATCCACCTGAATACCCTTTGTCGATACAACATGACCCAAGAATGCAACTGAACTCAACCAAAACTCATATTTCAAAAACTTTGCATATAACTGACTGTCCTTCAAAGTTTGGAGAACGAATCGAAGGTGCTGCTCATGCTCCTCCCGGCTGCGAGAATAAATCAGAATATCATCAATGAAGACAATCACGAAGGAATCCAAATAAGGCCTGAACACTCGGTTCATCAAGTCCATGAAAGTTGTTGGGGCATTTGTCAACCCGAATGACATCACTAAGAACTCATAATTCCCGTACCGAGTGCGAAAAGCTATCTTAGGGACATCGGATGCCCTAATCCTCAACGGATGGTAGCCAGATCTCAAATCAATCTTCAAAAATACTTTGCCCCCCTGAAGCTGATCAAACAAGTCATCAATCCTCGGCAATGGATACTTGTTTTTGATAGTAACATTGTTCAATTGCCGATAGTCTATGCACATCCTCATCGATCAGTCCTTCTTCTTAACAAACAACACCGGCAAACCCCAAGGAGAGACACTAGGCCTAATAAAATCTTTATCAAGCAAATCCGACAATTGTTCTTTCAACTCCTTCAACTCTGGCAGGGCCATTCAATATGGCGGGATAGAAATGGGCTGAGTGCTCGGAGCCAAATCAATGCAAAAGTCAATATCCCTATCGGGTGGCATACCCGACAGGTCTGTAGGGAATACCTCTGAAACTCACGAGCCACGGGCGCAAAATCCATAGAAGGAACATCAACACTAGAATCACGAACATAATCTAAATAAGCCAAACACCCCTTCTCGACCATGCGTCGAGCCTTCATATAAGAGACAACCCTGCTGGGAGAATGACCAGGAGTCCCTCTCTACTCTAGTAGAGGCAACCTCGGCAATGCTAAGGTCACGGTCTTGACATGATAGTCCAATATGGCATGGTAAGGTGACAACCAATCCATCCCCAAAATGACATCAAAATACACCATATCAAGGAGCAGAAGATCTACACTGGTCTTAAGACCCCCAATAACCACAACACACAAACGGTAGACACGATCTACCACAATAGAATCACCCACCGGTATAGACACATATACATGAGTACTCAAAGAATCACGAGGCATAACCAAATAAGGAGCAAAATAAGAGAACTGCTCGATACTCGAGGGAAAAATCTAGCAATGTGCCTCGAATCACCACAAGTATAACAAGTCTTCACCTGCTGGAACTGCTGACCCTAGAACTGACCCTGACGACCTGGGTAACCACCTTGAAAACTCTAGAGTGGCGGTGCACTGATAGGGGCTGGTGGTGTACTGTAGGGAAACTGATCAGAATACTGCATATGAGAACCACGTCCACCTGGAGCATCGTGAGAAGCCTGAAGTGCTGAATGATAGGGCCTACGAGGATGGCCCCTACCAAAAGAATCCCTGCCTCCAGATGAGGCACCACTAAACCTGTCAAAATGACGGGGCCTCTTGTCAGTACCCTAACCACTCCCCCGCAATAGAACCATCTCGTCTGGCCACATTGGCTGCATCCTGGAAAGAAATATCACTCCCTAGCTCTCTAGCCATCTGCAATCTGATCGGCTGAGCTAGTCCCTCAATAAATCTCATCACCCTCTCTCTCTCGGTGGGAAGTATCATAATAGCATGCCGGTCCAAGGTAATGAATCTGGTCTCATACTGAGTGACAGTCATAGAACCCTGCTGGAGACGCTCAAACTGCCTCTGATAATCCTCTCTCTGAGTGATAGGAAAAAACTTCTCTAGAAACAACTCGGAGAACTGGGCCCAAGTCAAAGGTGGTGATCCAGCTGGTCTAGCCAAACAATAATCTCTCCACCAAGTCTTGGCGGGACCTGACAGACGAAAAATACCAAAGTCGACCACATTGGTCTCCACTATCCCCATGTTCCGTAGAACCTCGTGACAACTATCCAAATAGTCCTGGGGATCCTCTGAAGATGCACCACTATAAGTAGTAGTAAAAATCTTGGTGAACTTGTCAAACCTCCACAAAGCATCAGCAGACATGGATGCTCCATCACCGGTCTGAGCCACAACACCTAGCTGAACTACCCTAGTTGTCTGAGTTGCTGGAGTCTGAAACTGAGGAGCCATCTGCTCCGGAGTGCGATTAGCCGGAGTCTGGGCTCCTCCCCTAGCCTGAGAGACGACTGGTGCTGCCAGAAGCAAACCTGTATGAGCAACACTCTCCATGAGGCCCACTAGATGGAATAGAGCATCCTGGAGTACTGGGGTAGCGATGAACCCCTCGGGAACCTGAGCTGGCCCTACCAGAGCTATCTGGGCAGGAACCTCATAAGCAAACTCTACCTGAGGCTCCACCACTAGGGTTGCTACTCTGGGCTGAGCACTGCCCCTGCCTCGGCCTCTAGCACGGCCTTGGCCTCAACCTCGGCCCTCGCAGGAGCTGCAACTGGGGACTCTGGCTGCTGATCAGTGGATGAAGAAGTACGTGTTCTCACCATCTGCGAGAGAATAGAGTAGAAATTCAATTAGCATTGAGAAATCAAATCGCACGATAGAGAAGAATAGATGTGAAGTCATTCCTAATCTCAATAGCCTCTGGGGATAAGCACAGACGTCTCCGTACCAATCCCTCAGACTCTACTAAGCTTGTCCGTGAATTGTGAGACCTAAGCAACCTAGTGCTCTGATACCAACTTGTCACGACCCGAATTTCCCACTGTCGGGACCGTGATGGCGCCTAACATTGAACCCGCTAGGCAAGCCCACGTTACTGGTTATTTTATCTTGTTTCCTTATTTTTAGCGGTTAACATGTGATTTACAAAATAAGCGGAAATGAAAGTGCGAAATAATAGAATCAAATAACCCAATTAAATAATATTACGGAATTCATACAACTACTCCCATAATTTGGTGTCACAATTTCACGGATTGTCTACGAATACTACATATAAGGGTCTGAACAAAAGTAAATACATATGTCTCAGAATAAATAAGAACATAATAGAAATAAAGTAGGAGGGGACGCCAAGGCCTGCGGACGTCTACAGGACTACCTCGAAATCTCCACTGGGCTGAAGGCAGCCTCCTCTATCTAAGGTCCAAAGGGTCCAGTACCGGGATCTGCACACACAAAAATATGCAGAGTGTAGCATCAGTACAACCGACCCCATGTACTGAGTAAGTGTCGATCCTAACCTCGGCGAAGTAGTGACAAGGCTAGGACACGACAACCAAATAAATATGTGCAGTTTTATCATGTACGAAAATAATAATAATAACAATAAATAAGCAGCTTAATATAAAAGGAAGGGGGAAACATGCTGAGGGGAAGAAATATCAAGTTATGAAAACAACGAAGTAATGCAACAAAATAAACATCAAACTTAGAACAACGGAAATAAATACACAAAGACAAGTGCCGACATCACCCTTCGTGCTTTTACTCTCATCCTCACCATAATATCAGTGGAAAACGGCACGACATCACCCTTCATGCTTTTACTCTCTCATAATCATGGCACGACATCACCCTTCGTGCTTTTACTCTCATCCTCACCATAATATCAGTGGAAAACGGCACGACATCACCCTTCATGCTTTTACTCTCTCATAATCATGGCACGACATCACCCTTCGTGCTTTTAAATTTCATAATATGGCAAGTCATCACCCTTCGTACATTATCTCTCACAATATCGGCACATCATCACCCTTCGTGGATTAAAACTCTCTCACAATATCATGCAAGGCATCACCCTTCGTTCTTTACACTCTTCCTCACCCAAACAAATCAATAACAACAATCCGGCAATGAAATCAACAATATAAACAACAACAATGAATAATAAAGCCATAACGTCCCGGCAAGGGAGCCACCAGTAGAATCAATATCATCCTGGCAAGGGAAACAACTAAAACCAATCACACTTAGTTATTTGAATTCACATAATAATTCTCAACTTGAACCAATACTTAACAATAGGCAAAACCGAGGAATTTCTATCAACATGAATAGTTATCAATTTAGACACATGCAGTACTTAATGAAAATATCATACAAATCACAATATACGACTCACGGGCATGCTTGACACCAACGTATAGATACTCGTCACCACACCTATACGTTGAACATGATACCAACACGTAGAAAATAGGACACAACATCTATTCCCTCAAGCTAAGGTTAAGTCAAACACTCACCTCGAATTCCACGGCCAGACTCAAGCCTCAATTACCGCTTTCCTTTTAGAACTCACCTCTAATTTAATTGTATATAGACATAATTAGTTTAATAATATCAATAAATGCTAAATAATTCAACCCCAATGCTTAATTATAGGTTTTTTATCATTCTACCCAAAAAGTCAAAAATCGACCCTAGGCCTGCTTGGTGAAAACACGAGGTTCAGACCAAAACACGATCACCCATTCACCTACGAGCCTGAATATGTAATTAGTTTCGGAATCCGACTCCAAATCGAGGTCTAAGTTCCCAATTTTGTAAAATCCCTAATTCTCCCAAAATTCCTAATTTCTACCCTTAAAGAACAAGATTTAGGCCTAGAAATCTAACGTGTGTTAATGGAAAATGAAGAAAATGAGATTAGAAACACGAACCTATGATTTGGTAATGAAATCCCTCTTCAAAAATCGCCCAAAGTCGGATTCTATGGAAGAAAATATGAAAACATGGTGTATTCCCGTTTTAGTCACTATTTTAAACCCCTGGGTAGACCCTCTACGCGATCGCGAGGGGTCTGATGGGTTCGCATAGCACTGGCCCCCATTGGCCTTCGCGTTCGCGTGCCTATGGCCGCGTTTCGATAGGGTATTGACTCATCCCCTAGTCCGATCTAATGTTATGCGTTCGCGAGAAGGGCCATGCGTTCTCGTAGGCTTATCCTGTCCATGCCTTCGCGTTCGCGTGAGGGGGACGTATTCGCATGGGCCTTTCCCCAAATCGCCTGACCAGCCTTCTAAAACTATGTGTTCGCCTCTAAACCTATGCATTCTCATAGTGTAATCCCAGCCCAGCCCACATTACTCATCGCGTTCGCGTGGGTTACCACGCATTCGCATAGAACAAAAGTACTCACACCAGATACATCAAACTACAACAGATTTTTCTAAGTCCAAACTCTGATCATATGGACTTACTCGTACGATCAAATCGCCAAAACATATTAAACAACGAATTTAACATTAAAATCAAAGAGAAAAAAAGAACTTTCAAAGTTTCAAATTTCACAACTACGAGTCCGAATCACGTCATATGACCTCCGTTTCTTACCAAATTTTACAGGCATCACTCAAATACTATATTAAACATGTACCGGGCTCCGGAACCAAATATGGGTCTGATACCATCAATTTCAAATATAGTCAAATTTCCAAAAATTCTTAAAATTTCATTTAAATAATTTCTTTCAAAAATTCATTCCTCGGGCTTGGGACCTCGGAAGTTAATTCCGGGCATACGTCCAAGTCCCATAGTTTCTTACAAACCCTCCCGGACCGTCAAATTACGGGTCCGGGTCCGAGTCCGTTTACCCAAAATGTTGGCCGAAGTCAACTTAAATTCAATTTTATAGGAAATTTTAGTATTTTTCTCAGTTTTTTTCATATAAAAGCTTTTCGGATATACGCCTGAACTGCGTACGCAAAAGAAGGTGAGATAAAAGGAGGGTTTCAAGGCCTCGGAACACAATTTTGACTTTTAAACCATGAGATGACCTTTTGGGTCATCACATATATTCAGATATTTCTTCAATTTAGCGTGAGCTTTTCAAAGAACTATTCTATTCTCAATTATTGACTTTTCCTCAAACAACATTCCCTTGACCTTCACAGTGTCTTCTAAAATTGCCAACTGCTTGAAACTATCTCCAAAAGTGTCCTTGCTCCACTTGGATAAGGCTGCCCTCACCTTCTTCAGTTTATGCTTGAACATTAAAAATGGATCTCCAATGAAGTCAGCATTCCAATTCTGTCTCACCACATCCATAGATGTATCATCTTTTGTCCAGAAATTCAAGAATCTAAAAGGCTTGACAAAGTTTATTGTTTGTTCTCCACAATCATAAGAATTGGGGCATGATCCGAGTCATTCCTAATCAAATGTTCAACGTCAATTGTAGGCATCATATTTTGAAATGGAAAGTTCACAAATATCCTATCTAATCTCTTGAATGTACACTCAGAATTAGGTCTTCCATTCCACCATGTAAAAGGACTTCCTTTATAGCCTTGATCAAACAACCCACAAGAATTAACACAGAATGCAAAATCCTCATATTTAGGAGGATGAACTGGTAAGCCCCCTATCTTCTCATATTCATGTAATACCACATTAAAATCCCCATACTAAGCATGGAAGTTACATATCACTTTCCATATAATATAGGTTATCCCACAACTCCAATCTCTCTAAAGATGAACACTTTGCATTACACAAAAGTCATCATGATATGTTGTCCAATGTCATGGTGAAAGACTTTGACAGTCACCTGTTGTTCAGTTTTCACAACCAATTCCCACTCTACCACAACATACAAAATAACCATATCTTCCCATTCAAATTCAAAAAAGCAATCTCCATATTCAGTCTTCTCCTGTACCTTTGTATGTGACAAGCTTTCTGAAATGGATCCATCAGTGCAATGACAAAGAAATTGTGCTACCTATGCATATTGATCACCCTAGGAAAGGCCTATTATGTATTCACAGACCTGATGTTCCAAATCAATGTCTTGATCATTATTTAGTTTGTGAGGCTTCCCTCCTAGGCATGATTCTTAGAGGCTGAAGTGTTTCTTTATTCTGAGTTTTCTTCCTTGTCTTTTTACCTTCCTTTGCACTAGTTCTAGGTGACAAGTCAGCTTCCCTTGCCATTTGTCTAAAATTTTCAGCAGTTGACTCATCATCTCCTTCTTCCTCCATTTTTTGTTGATCCATAATGGCTCCCTCTACAGGTACACAATATTGTGTGTAAACTATAGTGTTGATAGGGCCCTATTATTTTTAGAAAGAATTACACAATAGATCACTCCATAAGGTGATCTTGCAGTATTTTAGCCTAGTTACAAGTTTGCAAAGTGTAGCCAAATATCAATAAACTCATATCCAATTTTCTTTTTTCTTTTTTTTTATTCTCCAGATCTTCCAGCATGAAAGATCCTTGAGTTTACATTCTCCTTTTTTCCTCAAGTTTATACATACTTATCTCATCTACAAAAATGCAAAAACAGACGTGAGAAACCTAAAATCTCTTCTTCTTCAATGCTAATATTGTTAAATTTTAAATATAATTTTATGAGAAATTTGGAGTGGGTATTGTTTGATCTTATTAGAAATAATCTAAGTAGGTTGTATAAAAAGTTTGTAGTCATTTGATGGAGTTTTGGACTAGTTTTCAGCAAGAATTGGGGTTGTGAACCAACATTCCCTTATTTGTCTTCAATTTCTTGAAGTCTTCTTGTTGTAATTGCTTGTATTCCTTTCCACTTCAGTCCACTTGTTGGTTTGAAACCAATATCACCAATAACATCAATTGTTCTTGTTATGTTAGTTAATGATCTAGTGGATACTATCCTGCTACTTGGCAGCTCAGGCTATACAAAAAATAGTTTAATTAGTTTAAGGTACAGTAAAAGAATACTATATCTGATTGCATCAACACTTACATTAATATATGTGAAGCCATTCTCAGTCTGAAGCACACCCACTCTCATAAGTCTTAGCTTTTTATATGGTGTTGAGCTTCCAATACCCCTTCTCCTTCCTCTGGTAGAAGTAGATGAACTAGGTGTCACACCCCAAAATCGAGGGACGAGACCGGCGCCTAACCGGGTGATCCCAGTCAAGCGGACCTGGATTGACTTTCCTGCCCAACGTATTACCCCGCGTTTATAACAAACATTAGTTCAAATGAGTTAGCCGATTTTAGTTTCAAAGTACATCTTACAGCATGTCTCCATTGTTTTCCTCTTTTAATATGCCAACGACTAATATTCAAACATACATAATACCAATACATACATAACTTTTCAACATGGTCCGCGGTTCCGAGTACGTATTGTTACTACCCAAAGATACATTTATGCACTACCCACATTGTGTCTACGGAGCCTCTACGAATACTAGGGAGTTTACATAACTTGCCGGTAACAAGGCCCCGACTATACCTTTATATCATAAACAAAATAGAGTGGTATAATCCACACACGGCCCCGAGGAGGAGAGGGGCTCACCACAACTGCTGAGGAGATGAAGAGGAGTCACCACTAACGGCGGGCTGAGCTACCTGCTGCGGAACCACCTACATCCATATAAAAGATGTAGCGCCCCCGACAAAAGAGACGCTAGTACTGTGGAATAGTACTAGTATGTATGAACAAACTTCACCCCAAGTACAATCAAGCAGTACACAGATAAGAGACAGTTAATAGGATCCAACAAGCATTGCACAGAAATCAAAATAACCAAAATCAAGAGTTTCACAAATTCCCCTTTTCCTTTCAACACCTCTATATTCACGAGTCTCATAGATTTTTATTGCAATAGCGATAATGATCAAATCCCATCCTTATTACCTCGGCCACCCTTATTACCTCGGCCACCCTTATCCCCTTCTCTCACCCTTATTGCCTCGTCCACCCTTATTACTCCGTGTTGCGGCGTGCAACCCGATCCCACCGGACAATTAACAATCACCACCAATTTGATCACAAGGATCTTCATCACGAAGAACATAAGTTCATATCACCCAACGAATAAATCACAAAGATTCTCATTATCAAGGACAATCATTCATAATAGCCGAATGATCACGGCCACAGGAAATCTTTATCCAACAGTGAATCATATACAGTATGCCGACAACATACAGTTCTATTAGTTATCCACGTTTCCTTTCCATTATTACTACACGGCATTTAGCACTTAGATACATTCGAAAATTAGATTCGTTATCATTTCTTTAGTTTGGTAGTACATCCTTTCATACCGGGGGGTTCGACAGTTAACGAGCTTTGCACGCGATAGAGTAAGCACAAAGAATCACCATTTTACAACTTCACATAGCACGGGGATATGTGGCAATTAACTAAGACAATCAGAGAATAGAATCTTACGTCTCAACACTTTAGAACGATCAGTTCACATAATCTCAAACAAGGTACACATACCATATGCTCGAACACCAACG